>JAJKFY010000332.1:565879-683514 GCA_021066465.1 Trichoderma asperelloides | reverse complement strand
CTACTGTTTCTACTGTTTCTACTGTTTCTACTGTTTCTACTGTTTCTACTGTTTCTACTGTTTCTACTGTTTCTACTGTTTCTACTAGAATTATTATTGCCATTACTTCTACTTGTTCCACTACGCTGATACTGCTTTTAATATAAATGCTGTTTAATTTATTACATTAATTATGAGAAGGTCACTATTGCCAGTTTACCATCGGTTGAACGGCCGCTTTCGCTAACCTGAAGTCACAGTGAGTCTCAGCTTACTCCTCCTCACTATCTACCTCACTCTCATCGTCACTCTCATCGTCGCTCCCCCACTTCTCTGCACGTTCAGCAGCCTCTTCTACGAGCATGTAGACTCGGCGAGCGGCTTCCACAGATTCATCGTCAGTCAGCTTCAAGGGTGACTCAAAACCGTGGTCCGCGATCCAAGACTCCACCACAAGCATGCGAGTTATCCCGAAATGGGTGGCAAGGGCACGCAACATGCTCTCTCGCACGTGTTTCCTTGGTGTGGGAAAAGGGCGTTGCTCATAGTAACGGGCCCAGACAGCCTCCCATCCGGGACATTTGAGGTCTTTGATGCGAATGAGCGCCATGGTGAAATGGAAGTAGAGAAAGCGCGGCACTGGACGCTTCTCGTTGAGAAACATCAGTTCCTTTTTATCGAGATCCTTGCCAAAAAAAATCTGGGATTAACTCGCCATTCTGGATATCAGGGGAAATGACCTCTGTGCGCCATCGCGTTATGGGTGTTTCCATCGCATTGACCGGGACAACTACCATGTGATGGCTGTCAAACAACCTCTTAATGCGGTCCGACAAAAGAAGTACATTTCCCGCTCGTTGAAGTGACTGGGCTCGGCCACCAAATAGCAACTCACCAAAGCCGTTGTCGTCACGACAAAAGGGCACGATGTGTGCAGCTTTATGAAGCTCTGATTGATGCCAGGTTCCGGTTATGTGGCACCAAGCACTATTAGGAGGGGCATCCTCGTGGTCATTGCTATTGCCTTTGTTGTAAGCTAAAGCGTTCCGGCGCCATCTCGAATCGGAGTTTGTCCACTCGCACCACCTTGGCTTAGGTTTTCTTGTAACGTGGTTTTTCTTATTGTCGAACCCATCGAGCTTGTAGAAAGCCAAAAGACCTTTAGAGCTCACCGCCGCATGGATTTATCAACCGTGCTTTTAAAGGATCTCCGAATCGCATCTTCGTCATTTAATATCTCCACAGGTCGTCCCCAGCAGAAAAATAACACTGATTCTGACTTCAGAAACGCTCCTCAGCATCCTTATGATCCAGGATGCCAGCTTCCCGCTGTTTAACCACCATATCTCGCTCGAGCTAAAGCGATTCTTTCTCCTTGAAAGAGGCCTCAATCCCAAGTGATGCTAATGCAAAGCTCCCCTGAGGATCTGGCCCCAGCTGCTCCTGGTCTGGCGCCAATTCTGGCTCCACTTTGCGCTTCAAAGCTTCTAATGCTTTCTGAAGCTCCATCGAGATGCCTCGCGCTGCGTTGAGTTTAGCCTTTGCAATGGCTAGTCTGTCCTTGGGCGAGCCTGTGTTCATCGTTTTTGTATCTTGGTCGGTGGCAGACATGATGGAAGAGCATAGAGCGTGTGTGAATTAAGTGAGTGTCTGGTCAAATTTGTGTTAGATGAGAAGCTGTTGTTATAGAAGCAAAAGTGAGGGGGCATTCTAGTCTTTTTATATTGTGCGTGTACATGTTTGGCTTGTGTTTTATTGTTGGCTAAGATCTTGTGTATTATCAGTCTTTAGTTGAACCATAGATAGTAGAACAAAACTATATACACCTTTACAACCATTTTTACTAAGATATACGGCTATTTCTACTATTACTGCTGCTACTGCTGCTACTTCTGCTACTTCTACAACTTCTACAACTCCCACAATCAATTTATTCTTAATTTCTTTTACATGCCCCAAGGTCAATGCGCTGTATCGGATCATGCACCATAATGGTATACGCATAAGAACAGTTATTAGACCATTTGCAATGCTGCTCGGATTATTTCATGTTCTCTCTTTGAGGCTCTTCTTGGACCCCGATGTTGTAAAAAGGACCTTGCTTGTGTACAGCAGTAGTGGCTATTAGGCGAGATGCACTAAAGGCGTGGAGCTGCGGGCAGCTAAATCTTAAAAAGTGGGAGAAAACGCCGATTTTGGTCCCTGCTTTTAGCCCATCCAAATACAGTAAAACAAAAAATAAGGGTCCCGTCGACATTAATATACCATACATACCACAAGGTACATGCAAATCGTGAATAGAACAGCCTGGCAGAATATTCATTGTCGCTTCTTCTTCACATCCAGGTCTTGTCGAAACCTGCTTGCCTGTGCGCTAGTAACACGTGATAAGCTCGGGGCAAGTCATTTTTCGCCCAAAATTTCAGGGATCCCACCATTATTAGCGATATCTGGATTTCTCTCAAACCATCTCATTGAGGCACTCTGAACCACGGTACAAACTCGACCACAATCACGTAAGTGCCGTCCTAAGCACTCCCGCTGATATACTATCGTTAGGCAGCTCAAGCTGACTGTCTTCAAACTTACCAAGTCATCCAAATTATGGGAGCTAATCTTCTGAAACAGAATGCTTAACAACGAGAACCAGGCTGCTGCCACGGTGGATGTGAATGAAGCCATCGCCAGTGGTGCCCCTCCTGCACTAGAAACTCTTGCAACAGCCGATACCAAGGCATTTCAATCTCCCGCAAACCAAGATACTCCATGTGACAATCGAGTCTGGCCCGAAGAGTGGAGAGACGGCGCCGAGAACAACGCGGAGAATTTTTTTGCCCACGTACGCAGACAAGAGGCATATTGGGACTCCCTTGGTGTGTCATGCCACCGAGCTGCCCCTGATGGGTCTAATAGGTTACTGCCTCGGCGATTTGGTAGCCTGCAGAACCAACACGCCAATATCGATGTCAATACCGAATATGTCGCTTTGACCAGAGAAGCCCCTGCCGGCCAGCCCGAAAACCATGCTAAATGCTCAAGATTCTACAGAATGGTGGGGAACTCGCGCCAGGCGGTAGACATGATTGTTGTCCCTAGGGAAGAAATCAACGCGTTGGAGGCTCAAGGTTGGAAAGTGTAGTACGCGCCAACCCCCCCTTTTGACGTCAAGAAAAACTACGGCCGAGACCGCCGGACTATTGATCGCCCAGTGGACGTCGTGTCGTATGATAATCCGGCGGCAGACACAGGTCTTTATCTAGAGCACGCCAACAACTTTGTCACTGCTACAATGACCAAGAACAACTGGCGTCCTGGCCAGCTGATAGGCCAGGATGGAGCAGATCCGGCAACCCTAAGTCAATCGCCATCCTTCGCGGCCCCCGACCGCTGGAATGAGATATCCGAGCGTCGTTCGGCCACCTCGACTGGGCATCTCTTGCAATATCAACGGCCATATGGTGTCCCTCTTGGCTGGGGTGGCTATGACCGTTATACTCACTGGCAATCATACGGCCGTCGAGTCACCAAAGACATGGTAAAGGAAGGAAACTGGTCTACAGATCCATTATCGCCGTTTACAATAGTCAACGAGTCGGATGAGTTTGTAGAGACTGTTACCCAGCTGTTTAAACTGGAGGATCTTCCGCCCCAACCTCGGAATCTTGTCTCACTGTACGATCGGCTCAATTCGGAAGATGTTCGGGGGCGAAAGGCTACAGAGAACGATCAGTTAAGCACCTCAACCTGGGCCAACGGTTACAAGGATAATTGACTTGGTTCATTTGGCTATTTCCTAGATGGGTGAGAGCCCATTCTCTTACTCTTTCTGAATAGGTGAGAACCTTGGCGAAAGCTTATTCTCTCCTTATCCCTTAGTAGGCGAAAGCCTACTTCCTTGATGTCGAAAGACCATTCTCTATTCCTTGATAGATGAAAACCTGCTTCCTTCATGGGTGAAAGCCCTTGGACTTCGGCCCTAAAACGTCGCTGGTGCTTCGGCATCTGGTCGCCCCGAATATCTACTCGCCTCGCTAATGTGAGACAGTGTCGGGGAGCGGGTTCGATTCCCGCGCGATGTCTCATAACCTTATGGAGTTCAGAATGATCTAGCTGTTGCGCAACATAATGATGTGAGAAGTAAGTAAAATATGGGATGTAATCATATTGACAGATTCCTAGAGCTCCATCAAGAACAAATTCTATCACTATTTGGCGGCCTGGCAATAATACATTTACACTGATCTATTAGCAACTTCACAGTAAATATTGAGCAACGTTGGGTGAATAATAAGTTAGTTGTGGATAAAGAAAATACACTGGGTGTATGACGATATAGCACCGTCATAAATTCTTGCACAATTGAACCCCCACTTCTAAATATTGCTATAAGACAAAACGAGCCTCAGTTTTCCCTTGAGCGTCGATATCTTTCGGGAGCCCTTTCCTGTTATCACAGTTGTTGGCTTGAAATGAAGATGGCATCTCCTTTTCCCTCTTCAAAGTCGAGTGCCTTTCTAGCTCTGCCAATGGAAATTCGCCGGCAGATCTACGGATTCTGTATCCCACAAAAGCTTCGCTACGATGTTTCTAGTACCCTGTGCTATCGAAATTGCCCGGACTGGTTCAATGAAGTACCTGATCATCATCAGCATGACTTAGAGGACGGTGGCGTTTCGTTGATGGATAGTGGTAATGGCGAAGAGGGTGAACATGAACTTTCGGCAGATACTGGTGTGGAAGAGATAGTACATCCCTTTGTGGATGATGATCGTCGAAATGCCTTACCTGGACTTCTCCTCTGCTGCCATCAAATTACTGAGGAGGTGATGGACATGTTATACGGAGGGAATACTTTCCAAGTCAACATTCAAGATGACGACGAATTTACTCTCACTAATTTGTTCAGTCCCAAGACAAGAGAGAGGATACGCAATATAGTCCTTATCTTACGGCCTAGAGACGTCTCCTATCGCCCCAATTTCCGCATGGACCCGAATATTTGGGATGGTATTCTTGGCCACCTTCAGATACTGGGTGTTATTGCGGAGCAGCCAGAGTCTCAATCTCTAGAGGAATGGCCCAAAGGAGAGCTGGAGGGCACCTTTGAGGAATGGACCGCGTGGATAGCATCAATCTTTGAGTACCTACGTCGGGCTCTTAATGCAGAAGCCAAGATTGTGGTGGATGCAAATGATGAAGAAAAGACGGCTGAAATCATCGAAGAGGCAATGCCAGGGCGCTGTCGCTTTCAGCGCCTACCCATTGCCGACTTCATATTCAGAAGAGGAAAGTTTGCTTCGGAATCAAGATTCTGGACAGGATATTGGGATGATGTTCATGGTCCAACCAGTTGTAGGGACATCATCGACGACTACTACGACCCCTGCGACTACTACCATTCTGACTGAGCCTTGCCAGTCGTTCATGTCATTAGTCTCGAACATACAAGAGGCTGATATATCCCGCAGTGGTATCTCCTTGATTAACAACTCACATAATGTAAAACATGGCGTGCTTAGGCAATTCTGCGTCTTTTAATACAGTTTGTTAGTAGGTCAAGGGATCGGATCCAGTCGGACAGTCCTTGTAGTTTGGGTGGATGCTCAACAGCAGCTGAAGATTATGGGAGACGCTTTGTTCTATTATTGGATGCGTCAACTAAAATGAAACAATGACGAGAAAAAGTTTTGTTCTGAGAATACCTGCAAGATTGATGCACGTGCATTCAGATACAGGTTCCTTTTTTTTTTTTGTGAAGCATGGAGCAACTACTTGAGGCAAAAATGGTTGTCAAAAGAGTGGACAAGCAAGAAAAAAAAAAAAAAAGAAGAACCTCTTGGAGGTTTGGCGGATCTCTCCCGCCGGGAATTGAACCCGGGTCTCAAGCGTGACAAGCTTGCATACTGACCACTATACTACGGAAGATGTAACAGTCTTTGGTAGGCTGTTGTAGGTGGATCTGTGGATGCGTGGTGGGGAAAGATATTCTACCTATATTCGTTGGCACTGGCGTTGTGCACGAAGCGACAATGTCAAATGTCAAATGCTCAACGTTCAGTCCTGCAATTGGCCACTATAAGTTAGAACTATGTTAGCATCATTCTATATTATTTATCGTATGCGGTGGAATTCTATTGACGCATTCTCAGGGCTCTGTGAAGGATACCAATTGCCACTATTTGTCGTCCCTCCGATGCTACACGAAATTCTTAGCGAAGTGCCCAACTGCCCCTCAAAATTAGAAACGGTCTATGGCGTCTATTCTAATATGCTTTCCCCCTTTATCGTTGTGTGGCCAAGAAAATGCAAACCTTCTTCGAAGATTTATCTCTCCTACTAAAATATTTAAAGCTCATCTTTCTTACCTATTTCCCTCATGGCTTCAAGCATACACCCATCCATCTACACAACGCTTGACATGCCCTTTTACCCGCATCCGCCAGGGCTCGAAGTGATGAAGTGCAACTTGTCATATTGGATATGGTTTGGCCATTCCAGGCTAAGAAATGCAATGCGTTGAATGATACAGATCAAACCAAAAGCTAGAGCATTAGATGCAAGCTGATGAAAAGCGGGCCCGGAGACGGCTTAAAAGGGAGACTAAGAGCGAGGATTTTAAAGCTTTTGATGCGAGTATAGAAACAATAATCAACAACAGTCTGAGTAGTAATATATGATATATTAATAGAATAGAACCCACGCTACATGTTACAGGTTATGAGATATTATTAAAGAAGAGCGGCTTCTCAATCAGGCACAGATGGGATCGAAACCTTGTCGACCAAATTCTTCTTACGTGCTTCGCAATCAATGGAATATATTACACTATTGAAGCACCTCTTGATTAATTCAACGTACAATATGTTGAAAAATCGAGAAAACTATCAACCTACATCTTACAATGCGGAATGGTAATATTATACCCCCTTGCATCTAAATATAGATTTTAAGGTTAGCATCAAATATTAGCTTGCTTCTGCCCCTACGGGGATACTGACAATGCGAACCAATCATAAATAATGTCGGTGTCTAGTCGGTACTAGTTATAATAAGAGTGGGCACGGATCCTTTTCTGTCAATAGAGCCCTATATCTGCTGGAACGACATGGCTAAACAATATCACAGACAGTGTGAGTAATGCTTGGTTTGTGAGAACGACGTTAATAGAATTAATATGATCAATGAATTAATAAGAACGTGCGATTCAGACTACAGTAATCTTTATTCAGACCGTCATACATATGTCTATGGCAAACTGATTGTACTTATTTATAACCATGGCTATTGTTAGTGATGATTGTTTTTTATGCCAGCGTCTTACTCTGTGTCGGCCGCCTATTATGATATAAATCATTTAGCGCGTAGATAATCTCTCGAGCAGCTAGACTCATGAATGCTAGTAGGAAAAAGATAATGACAATGGCGACAACGAACAGTGCCAAGACAGAAAACGTCCGAGATAGCTTTGCGAAATCCAGCCATGACGCGTCAGAATCGTTGATGAGCGGCAGCACAGCAAAGATAACCTGCATAGCACTCAATATAACGGAGAGAACTCCAAAGAGAAAGAGGATAGGTCCATAGAACCGTGCAAAATAGAGACTGTACTGGCCCTCGATCTTTTGGTAGGCAAACCGGAAGTTGAAGACTTTAGTCCAGAAATTAAGTCGCGAGAGTCGCAGCTCGCCGTAGTGGTAGCGTGGAGAGACCATATGGTCATCAATAATATCCAGCGACTTGATCAATTTAATGAAGCTAGAATATGTTGTCTTTTTTGGAAGTAGACGGTGAGACTCGTCCATGGCGAGGTCAAAGTCAGATCGCCGCCGCACAAGATAGCTATATGACCGGAGAAAACCAAGAGCCGCCTCTCGCAGTTCTTTCTGCAGTGACTTTTCCAGAGGCGAGTGCGGAGAGACGAGGTAGAAATCCCAAAAAACGTGTGAGAGGAGGTATTTGGGCAACGGTTTGATAAACACACGATCATTGTACCAGACGAGATGCAGCCTGGGCTGCTCTGTGATAATGATCTCGCGACCACGGACTTTTTGATGCGTCAAGGATGAGATATGGGCACTGTCCTGCTTCGCAACAAGCCAGAGGTGGGGAGATAGCTGGTTGAGCTCTCGCGTTGCCAATTCTTCCTCTAGATACGCGCCCATGGCTGGGTCATCAAGCTGGATACGAGGCTCACCAGGCAAGTATTTCTTTTCATTCGTCGCTACCTGGATATCATGAGCGGGGTTGATGCTCCTTTTAATCTGGCCATCGGTAGTCACCACCAGACTTTTGCAAAGCTCACAGTCCGCGTCGAAAGGAGGATCACACATATCGTCTAAAGTCTTCATTATCAGGAATAATTTTTTTAGTGTTTGATGAAATGAGACATTAAGACTACAAAGAATGCCTCGTCATGTTCAAGCCTTTTACGCATACACAGATCAGTCGACACTGCATTCTTGTCGACTCATGCGCATTGCACAGAAAAGAGCACTGTCCAATAGCATTGTAGAGGCTTTGTTATCATATACATATGCTTGTGTGCCCAAGCATGAGGGTTGGATGGGACTGCCATTGGCCGGTTTCGTGGCCGAAAGGCATTCATGCGCATCGAGATACCCTTGTTCAGGCTGGCAGCACCCATGTCGACATCCGTGGACGAGAGGAGCCCAACTTGAAATAAATAGATATCTGATAAATATTTTAGCCTTTCCAGCCTCCCCAGTTTCTATGCATACACGCCTTCAATCAATCAACACATCTAGCGTTTTTCTTATTACCATTAAGGAGTCTAGCATCAAGAACCAACAGAGAGCGAGCCTATCGATTAAAGAAGTACTACGAGGTTCAGAGCTCAAAATGCTACGCGCAAGCGAAGAACACATCCTTTTTGTTGTGCTTATTTTCATTCTCTTGTCTATTCGCCTCGGGCAGCGGTCTATCCGGAACTTCGTGTCCGTCGCTATTGGGGCGTTCACAGTATGGATCATTTCCCCCGCCTCTTCGACATGGGGGAGATTCATATCCACAATACTTTTGGGTCTGGCTATTTTCATGTCCCCCCTTGGACCTGTATTTATCTGGGCTCTCAAAATTTTACTATCAAAGGGTCTCCAATATGCGCCGACGGGCTTAGTGCCCCAGCCCTTTAGGGAACCGACAAGACCCAGGCAAAGACGGGATCACACATATGCAGAACCTCCCATTCGCACCCTGCACGATCCACGAGATGCTGATGTAGAGTGAGACTTGAAAAGCTATTTCTCCATTATATCTCACCGCTCGGTTGCTGACAGGTATTAATCCCAGTATTGTTGCAGTTCACGGACTAGGATCCTCAGTCGAAACAACCTGGACGCATAAGCAGTCTGGTAAACTCTGGTTGCGAGACTTTCTCCATCTAGATTTCCCCAAAGCTCGCATCATGACCTACTGTCATAACACAAGCTGGCAATCTCAAGCCTTGGGCAGCAATTTATCTGATCACGGAGCACAGCTTCTCGGATTCCTCGAAGGCGAACGAAATACAGAAGAGGTAAGACCAATGCAGTATATACAGTATAAGCTTCTCCTAGTCATGCAAGTTGGAGCGCTAAAGCATATGTTTGATGTTTTAGGCCCAAAATCGTCCCTTGATCTTAATTGGACATAGCTTCGGTGGACTGCTGATCGAACAAGTAATTGCCATTCTTTCCTTTTTCCCCGCAAACGATTGCTGTATTCCAGCTTTCATTTGCCCCACCCGAGCTCTAACTAATCTCTCTGTCTTCACCATTGTAACAATAGACACTTGTTCTTGCGAAAGCAGCTGCCGCGGACGAAGACACCAAAAAAAGGCATAAAAACATCGCAGACAGCCTTGCCGGTGCCATTTTCTTGGGAACTCCCCACGCAGGCTCTGATTACTCCTTGCTAGGTAAAATCTACTGCCTCTTCCATTACTGGGATGGCGCAAATCCCCTGTTGTTGGGATACATGGACAAGGGATCGGAGCATATAATGAACATGGAGAACGAATTTATGAAACATTACCGCGGCTTATCATTTGACTTTTATGAAAGAGTGCCCAATGTCATCCTTGGCATGTCTTTTAACATGGTAAGAGCTTAAACAGGGACTTGATATGATACCGACATGGCTGACTAAAGATATCCAAGGTCGTTACGAGAGAATCTGGCACCCGGCGTGGCGAAGAAGCAAGCCCACTCGACACAAATCACTTTGATCTAAACAAGTATAGCAGCAACACTGATGGGAGTTATATGGCGATTAGGAATAAGATAAAGCAGTTTCTGCGGTCTTGGAATGGTAAGGCAACTCTCACTTGCATTAAAATATAGCTAAAACCGGCTTGATTTATGTATGTACAGTGTTAACTTTTAGTTATTAGATAAGATGGACACAAAGAGAGATAAATTTGGTTCGCAACCCTCTTTTATTCATCATAGTAACCCCAATTAAATGGAACTATTGGTAATCAATCCTGCTACTGCAGATGTTAGTGAGTTGAAACTGCTAAAGAACCTGGAACCTTGCCGCTTCAAAGATGAAGAGAAGCGGAAGCGAAGCCTGACCCGCGGCACTTGTGAGTGGATCATTGAGGAGAACGACTTCCAGAATTGGGTCCAGAATTGGAGCCTAGAAAACAAGATATTGTGGATTCTTGGTAATCCCGGTTCTGGTAAAACATTCATCGCGCAAGTCAGTAGCAGCCCTATCAACGGCATCAATTATTGACCTGTTCCTCCCCTCTACCACAATTGTCGTACTTCATTCAAGCATCTAGCTAATATAGACAAAAAAGTGGTTGTGTGAACATTTCCAAGAGAAGAAGACAAACAATCTCCTGAAATTCTTCTTTGACGCTAAGAGCGAGGACTTTCGAGACCTGCGCTCTCTAGAAAAGTTTTATCAGACGATTTTGTATCAGCTTCTCGCGGGAATCAGGAAGACCTTTCCCAAATTAAAGGCGAGTTCGTTCAAATCGGTGCAACAAGCAGTTCAGAGAGAAGGACCCGGAAAAATGTCTTACTTCACAGCCCTGCAGGTAGTACTAGGCCAAACTGAGCAAAGCTTTCTAGTAGTGGATGCTCTGGATGAATGTACAGACACAGATACAGATGCCTTGAAAGAGTGGCTGGAGGAGATTCGGGGATTGCCCAATCTCCGCATTCTCATCACGAGCCGCCCTTTGCGGGAGATCAAAAAACTCTGCGATGGCTCTCCACGAATCCAGTTGAATGATATGATAATCAAGTTAGACAAGGATATTGAGAGATTTATTATCGATCGCATCAATAAAGCAGACTCGATGTTTCCAAGAGAAATGCCGAGAGTGTTGGAGAAGCTCAAGGATCGCTCAAGCGTAAGACAGCATTATTCACATCTCCTCTCCCGCTCTTTCCGCTCTAGTCACTGATATTCTGGCATATGTGTTAGGGAATGATCTTATACGCAAAGCTCATGCTTGACATCCTCTCAGTCAAGGCCGCAAATGAAGATGAATTGTTGGCCGAGATGGAAAGGATACCTGAAAACCTATCTGCGCTCTATGCCGATAGGATGAACAAGATTACAGATAAAAAGTTTGCCAAGAAGATATTACAATGGTTGGTTACATGCAGACGACCCCTCACTCTCGATAGTCTTCGTGGGGTTGATATAATTGGCAGATATGTGGGGTCAGAAGGACGCTTCGATCTAGATAGAGATCAGCCTCCTGAAGGGCTAGGAAAAGATCGATCTGGGAACGATCGATTCGAGGCCTTTCTGCGCGAAAACCTATTGCCGCTGATAGAGATTCTCCCGGACAAGACTGTCCGCCTAGTCCACACGACAGTGTCACAGTTTCTGCTCGGCGAAGAAATTGAGGAAGAGGGCGCGCGATGTCCCTCAGATCTTAAAGTTCATCTTGACGTCGGCCATGAGGACATTGCCGTGTCCTGTGTAACATATCTACGTTGGAGCCTAGGTAGCACACGTCGCGCTTATAATGCTACTTCGGTGGCCTTCTTGGACAATAGAGACCTCCGCGAGTATGCCGTCCTAGAATGGCCGTATCACTGCGGAAGATCCAAAGAGAAGATTATGGCCAATGAGAAAGAGAGGATGGCTGTGACGGCCTTCTTTAGCGACAGGGACACTTTCCCTTCTTGGTTGACGGCACGGGCCGAGTTAGACGGCGTGTTCCGGGCCCACTTTGGACTCGATGGCGGAGATTCCACGCTGCCTCAGCCTCCTCACGTCGCTGTTTTCTTTGATATATGGCTATTGGTCAAGCCGCTCGTGGCGGGGACCGATGTTAACCTCCGCGACGCCACTGGAAGCACTGTCTTGCACATTGCTGCTGGACGGGGCTACCCACATATCGTGAAGGACCTACTGGAACAAGGCGCCCGGATGGACCTTGCAGATTCCAGCGGCGCGTACCCTCTTCACAGGGCGGTGCGGCGAGGAAACTATGAGACACTTGAGCAATTACTCAAACACGTCACAGATCCGAAACTTGTCGATGTCCCGGACAAGTACAAATTCACGCCCATGCATGTGGCTTGCCAGCTGGGATGGACCAAATGCGTCGGCATCCTCCTGAAGTGTGGTGCCAGCCTGTCTAATGAGGGTGGAGCAATCGAGACACCGGTAGGCCTCGCCATCGAGAACGGCCATATAGGCGTAGTACGCACGCTCTTGGAGCATTCTCCATCTCTGGTGGATAATTGCCGCAAGCCGTTAATCCAGGCCGCCCGCCGAGGCTCTATCGAGATGGTCAAGTTCCTCTGTGAGGCCGGCGTGGACACGTCATATGAAGACTTGCTTGGTCAGACAGTGCTACATAAAGCATGCATATTTGGCGATCTAGATCTTGTTGAGTATCTATTAGATACGTGTGCAGTGCTTGTGGACGCTAGAGACAAGTCCGAGCGAACACCACTCTATTTCGCGGCTGAGAAGGGCCATCTCGACGTTGTGGACAGTCTTCTCCGGCACAGAGCAAATACAAACAGCTTGGATAGGCGCCGCGAGACAGCCCTCTTCAAGCCAGCTGGTAATGGGCATGTCAAGGTGGTAGAGCGCTTGTTGAAGTCTGGTATTGATGCCACTATTCTGGATCTCTGGAAAAGAACGCCACTCAGATTCGCCGCGATGAAAGGACACCGTGAAGTTGTTCGTCTATTGCTCGAAAAAACACAGATACAGCAGGACCTACCAGATTGGGTCGGCCGGACTGTTCTCCATAACGCGGCTGCGTACTTACGCGAGGGCCAGGAGGATGTCATTGACATCCTTTTTCGTCACGGCGCACAACCAGAGGCCCGAGACATCACAGGAGGAACCGCTCTGCATGCAGCTGTATTGCGGCAACCAGGCCATCCGCCTCCTACGGTTGCCCTCCTCGACCGGCTGATCCAGAACGGAGTGTCACTAGACGCGCAAGACAATCATGGTAGAACAGCGCTCTTCATAGCTGCCGCTGTCAAAGATTTTCCAGCCGTTAAGTGTCTCCTCAGCGCGGGTGCTGCAGCTGATAATAAAGCTTTTCATATGGCTGTTCGCTCCGGTAACATAACACTGGTTACGCCGTTCTTAGAGCAGCGAGATTCTAAGCTAGAATTGAGTGAGGTTGACGAGGATGGAAACACTCCGCTCCATATAGCCGCATCTAGAGGTGATAATGATATTGCCGACGTCTTGATACGCGCTGGAGCGCCCACAAAGTGCATCAATATGGACCAGCACACCCCACTAGAGGTAGCAAATCGCTCAATGCGCTCAGACACAGTGAGAATACTCCGGCGTGCGGATCCAACTCCCGAAGGAGGTAGCCTTGAAATTCGTATAACGGCCTCTGATAGTGCGCAGTTGAACACTCAAGATGATTTAAGTAGAACTCCGCTACACACTGCCGTCTTGCTTGGGCGACTGGCGGCGGTCAACCAGCTCTTAGAGAGCCAGGCCTCCACGGATATACCAGACCAAATAGGTCGGACACCACTACACTATGCAGCTCGACGGCTGGATCCGGCTATTTTGAAGGTGCTGATCGCTGCGAAAGCGAACGTCAACGTGGTGGATGCGAGAAATAAATCGCCGCTGTGTTTGGCGGTAGAGATGGGCAACATTACAGGAATCCAGATGCTTCTCACTGCTGGGGCTGACTTTATAGCAGACCATGAAGGACGTACGCCACTTCATGCGGCAGCTTTGAAAGGCTCTGCTGATATAGTTCGGACGCTTCTTCCCGAGGACGATGAAACAAGAAGAGAAGAACTTATATCCATATCTGATCATCGTGGGGAAACAGCCATCCACCTGGCGGCAGAGCAGGGACATGATGATGTTGTAGAGGAGTTGCTGAAGCCTAGCCAAGACTTGGCCGTGATCGACAAAAAGAACCACGAGAATCAGACAGCTCTATTTGTAGCGTCTAGAAGTGGCCATCTTAATATTGTGCTGCAGCTTATCAAGGCAGGATCAATTATTTACCGTATAGACGACAACCGAAATATGGCTGTTCACATAGCTGCGAATAAGGGGTATCCAGAGATTATCAAAGTTCTTCTGAAAGAGCTTCCCAGCCAGATGGAATCTGCGATAGAGAAGTGGAAAGAAGGGCTTCCAGAGTGGCCATATGATGAAGCCTGTCGTGAAGAAGCACTACTGATTGCTCTGCACAAGGCTGGTGGGATAGAGGAGTATCCTACAAGCACAGGTCCTGTGTGGAGGACGAATCTTTCAAAGTGGACCGCACTGGAAGATCTCCAGAAGCTACGGGCAGCCGTCCTCTCGAATCTGCGGATATTCGACGAAGATAGACTCAGCATCGCCAGCACTTCACTGATGCAAGCTGTGCTAGGCGGGCAGACGGAAGTTGTGAAACTGCTATTAGATAGTATCCCCGAAATGCCTTTGCAGGCCGAGCACTACAACTTCCACACTGCGCTGTCACTCGCGGCACACCGGGGCCATGTTGAAATTGCAAAACTCCTCATCGCAGCAGGTGCCAAAGTGGACGCCATCACAGACCGCCAAGAAACGTGCCTGCACAGCGCGGCAGAGGCTGGACATCATCAGCTTGTTCAGCTGCTGCTGCAGAATAACGCCAACCCCGACCTGGCCTGCCTGCGGGGAGGCTTCACGCCGCTACACCTCGCCGCGAAGGGAGGCCACGAGGCTGCCGTCCGTGTGCTTGCTGCTGTCGCTTTTGTTAACGCAATGGACGACTTGGGCCGCACGCCCCTGCATGTGGCTTGCATGGATGGCCACAATGGGGCTGTGAACGCGCTTGTCGACGCTGATGCTGATCTTGCGGCGCATGATTTTGAACGCAGGACGCCGCTTGAGCTGGTTGAGAACCTGGACGACAAGACTAGAACGCATATGGAAGAACAAGCCGAGAAACAGAGACAGCGGAGAAAAGCTGGGCGTTAATGGGATTGTATTTGTAAGAGAGATGTCATCCGGCGCCGAACCTGTATTTGGTAACTTGAAGATTTATAGCTGATTACCATAGATCTGAAAATACATACATTGTGTAAGTCACGATGAACAGGTATGGGCGTTTGGGTCTTGCATGGACACTGCTTGGAGGTATTACGTTCAACTGCTAGTTTGAATGATTATTTTATGCATCTAATAACGTGATCCAATGATCCTATACATGACCAGCCGGTCACTCCTAGCCTCATAATTGCTGTTGAGCTATATTTGCTGTCCTACTTAGCGTCGTATGAGATTCAACAGGTAATGACTATCACAGACCGATTCAAATCCTTTTTCGCTTTTCTGAAGATTAGAACAGATTGTCCTGTATTACAGCCTTGTTATCAGCGGATGCCTCTTTATCTCGTGCTTCTCGAGATTACATTAGCCGTGTCTGAGTTAGTATTAGGCATTACGCTGGTCCCCACACATCATCGGTACCTGAACATGGATCCAAAGTTCAGCTCCCAAATAATTCCACTATTTGGATGACAATGCGAGCCAATCATGAGAAGCGTCGGTGTCTGGTCGGTATATTCTCAACAATAACTTGTCGGGATACTACATGTATATATACGAAGAGGCAGCCGATTGCTTAAAAAGGTATGCTGCGAACATGATCTTACCGCCTACGAATAAAAAATCCAATCCTTGGCGAATGCTACTCTTTTGGCTCACGGATATTCTACAAATCTTTCCACCTTCCTCTACCTCAGGGTGCATGTACACAACGGTCAAATCCAAAAATACCTATCCGACTTACTTCCAGTTGCCCTCATGCCGTCTAACACCTCCCTTACGAACGGTACGGAATTTCTTCCACCAGGCGCTTTTACCCACGGGGATCCAGATTTGATATGTGTGCCAACAAAATGGTACGATATTGCTATTTTTATACTTGGCAACTACATCGCGCATGCTGCAACGGTGGATACCGTGCCGGGCCAAAATACAACATGGACAATACTCCATATCGTCTACGCCACGTTATTCCTTGTCACAGGATTTACTATGGGGTTGAAAACAATCCTACGACGCGTCTCTCTAGGGAAAACAGATCTTCACAAGGCTGCACGAGCCGGCGCCTTAATCATGGTTGTGCAAAAGGAAGGCTATGAAGGATCAAATAATGGAGCTATGTTATCAAGTAAAAGTAAGTTTTGATCGATTTTTATAACATTCATTGAATAGGATATAGACGCCTAACGATCAACTCGCATAGATAAACTGTGGAAACCATCTATCCACGGAGCGTTCGATCTACCTGACGAATACGCCTTTGCCCTGGTTCCTCCAAATGCTAAATTTCAAGATGAAGGGTCTAATGGCGACCCAAAGCCTGCAAAGCTTAGTTCAACCTACAGTCCGGTCAAGGCCATTATTTCTATCGTCCAGCTAATTTTTGCCATTTCTACCATCTACCACTCTCGGGGTGATCAAATTGACCGCTTTGGCTACGCCGCTTTTGGACTTACAGTTATTCAATATGCCATCATGTCCTTTATTAATTTGGTTGCCAATGTGACCTGTCCACAATACTCCCATCTATACATGGTCGAGACCAAAGATATGCGGGATCTACGTGTCAATCGAAATGCGCATTTCCAAGGGGTGGTTGGGATTCTGCCTGAGCACGTAAATAACCTCCCCAGAGGCCCAAAACCTGCTGATAAGAGATACGCACGCCTGACGTGGTTACCTATTGCTTTTCTACCTACAACAATCACTATCTTGATAATACAAGGGCTCACAAAATTCCAGCCTGGGAGCGATAGCACGAGTACACAACTGGCAGCCTCTCAGATTTGGTTGACGTTTGGCGGCGCTGTAGCCTCTATCCCTAACTTGAGACATACTTTTTCAGAAGAAGATGGACATAAAATCATCACAAGCTGGCCGAACATACTGATAGGAATATTTCATATTGGAATGGGTGGCGCTATTATTTGGTGCGTTTACGTCTCTATGAAAATGCTATGGGACTATGGATCGTGTACTCTAATTTAGCAAATGGAGTCTTTGGGGCTTTTGTTCAACAACACTGAAAATTGGTCACCGCCACGGGACGGAGCAAGACGGATATTTCTCGAAGGAAGGTTCATTATACGGATAGTAAAGAAGAGTATTATAACTTAGGTAGTGATAACACATACGAAGAGTAGATTGAAACATTCATTGTAACCTCTAAACACCATGCTCATTTTCCCTCGGTATATTTTATGTAGGAACACACGCGAGTGTCGTTAGTAGAATAAAAGCGCTGTCCTTCTGCCGGCCTCTACCAGCATCGTTGTGAATGCTGTCTTGAATACGTCATTTCTAGTGTGAACCTGTAGATCCTTCCTAATCCCGTCCACACGCTCGCTCGCTCATGCTAGATAGTGCTTTCGTCGCCATGATATCTTTAATTAATTTGGTTGCTCCTACTGTTAAAACCACACGTTAGAAGTTAATAGGAAGCAAAGTTGCTCGCGAGGTACATTTACAAGCATCCCCTTGAGCGAGCGTGGCATGTGCTGGACCAGGCAAAGAATCCGTAGTGATGGTGAAGTATCTAGAGTCTCTGAATTGACTGTATTGATAGACTTTACGGGAACGTATTTTGTGATTGAGATTTTGACAAGTGTTTTGAGAACAACGTGGGCGGGGATTGATGAGGTCGAAGTGACCTGGATCTGAACTTGGGAGGTAGAGACATAACACTGGGGCTGGGCTGAGCCGAAATGCTGATGCAAACATGGAACAGCTGGTGCAGGTGGTAGTGATCGATCAGTTGTGGCTCACTTTTTGTGTGGGGACTCGATGGTTGTTGGCAAGGCACTGTCAGTTCATTCTTCCAAGGACCCCCTCGAGCACTCAATCCTCTTCTCTTCTCACAACTCAACTCAACTCGACTCAACTCAACTCAACTCAACGCTCTGCCATCATACAAGCAAACAAACCACGCTTTCATCACCACACAATTTCACACGAGTATACTCGTCATTTCAGACAACAAAGTAAGTAGCATCGCCCAGTTTAATTCACTGCTTCTCTCATCTCTGGAAAGGCTCGACGACGACTGACCTGCAAAACAAACAGAATGCCACGATACAATCCGCAGTGAGAGAACCAGATCAAGGGCTATCGGAAGAACCGTCTCCTTCTTGTCGTCAGAAGCCTTCCTTTCAGCGCTACGACGACCGCAATCGAGGCTGCCATCAGAGCCAGACTCACAAAACCCGACTCTGCCATCTTCCTGTGGCCACCGGGCACGACCGGTCCGAGTCGTCACATTAGCTGGGCAATGCTTGCTTTGAGCAGGCGACCCGATACTCGGATGGCTTTGGAAGAGCTCCAGAACTTGGGCTCGGCCGTCCCGTCCGTGTCGAGCGAGCAAGCAGACAGGCAGTAAGTCTATGGATATTTCACTCCGTTTCTGTCTCTGCTAAGCAAACTGTACTATGCCCCAAGTTCAATGTCCTCAAGTCAAAGGGATGCTGCTCGTACCACTACCACCACTGCCACCACTGCCGCCGCCACTGCTACGTCTACTGTGTCTACTACTACCGCTGCTGCTGCTGTTATTGCCGCCAGTCCCTCCCGCCAGCCCGCTCCAACTGATGACACCGAGGCCCGCAATCACTCCGATTCTCTCCAAGAGACACATGTGCCGTCACCAGACTTTCAGTGGTGGTGGTAGAATACCGGTTACAAGGATGAGAGCACGACAGTCTTGAGTCGGACGATGGGTGAAACCCCATATTCTCCCCTAAATAGGCGAAAGTCAACTCTCCTGGATGACGGCGAAAGCCAAACTTCTTCCATCTCTCAAGGGGTGAAAACCCACTGTTCTTAGCGGGTGAAAACCCTTGGGCTTCGGTCCTAAGGTCGTTTTGGAAGCCCTTCGGGGAGTGGGTTCGATTCCCATGGCGATCCTACTTGCTGGTGTTGCAATGATTGTGAAGTAGACTCAGGCTCTGTTGTTCTTCATCTGGAGAGATGCTGTGCACTCGGACGTTATGGCTGTTCAAACGGTACGTTGTCTCTCTCTTTACATGTAGTCTGTTTGCCATTCTCTAGCCAGCTAAATTAACTGCTTTATGGATACCTATAACTAACTCTTACAACCTCGTTTGCTACTTGGTCGTGTCTCTGTATCAGCCCATGGGGTCTTTACTGGAGTTGAAAATATGCTACGGGATCACCCGAATATGCCGACTTGGGGATCAAATACACATCATCTATCACTAGAGCTCTGGCAGACCGTAATGTATCGTTTCATCAACATCGTCTTCGTGTTCGTATTCACTCTGACATTGAAGAGGCCCTTGCTTGATAATCTTCTTGGTGATTTCTAGGACATTGTATTGCGCCCCGCTCTCCTCACGTATATCCGTGGTCGATTCCTAGTGGGAAAGAGAGCTGTTCTTACATGTATACAATCAGGCGATGCCTCCCACCATCGTGAATCCACCCCGCTTCGCCGTGTCTGCGCTCCTCGCCACGCCTCAATTTTTGGCTCGATAGATCGCGCCAATGAGATCTTGGCTTGATGTCCGTTACTGGAATAATACAAAAAAAGCGTAGGGGCCGAAATGAATGTAGTTAGTGTACGATTCGCCCAGGATTAAAACAGACTCCGGCAAGCCAGGTATATCAGGCTTATTAACCAAGCACTGATCCTAGGTAGAGATGGAGACTGAGGTTGCGCCCAAAGAAATTACACAATGCGTAAGAAGCCGCTCTACGTCGATTCTTATCACCAGGCAAGCCTTTAGAAGACGGGTTCCAAGAGTCTTTTTTTTTTTTTCCAAGGTTACGGTGAAGTTGGATCGTAGTACGAGGATACAAAGTGGAAGCCAATTTTGCCCCTTGTAGCTCATACTCCATGCACTTTGGCCGTTTGCAATAAATCTTCACCATATGCTCTCTTCCGTTTACAACATATCAGACGGCTGGGTTAGATGTGAAATGGGTGGATGACTCTCTCGCCCGTACGGATCTCATCCGTTAGACAAGCCCTAGGCACAAGTGAATCCACAGTGACTCCAAATTTTACACACGACGAATTCTGCTGATGAGGGTAGTGAGCTTTATAGTTCTATTGGTCGTGTAGAATGAGAAATTAGTCTGTAGTAGCCATAGCTTGCTGAATACGGTATGATTCGACGGCTGTGCTGGGTTCAGACCTTCACGTCTCACATATACATCCTGGCCTTGTATGATACAAAGTTGAGTGAGGTTCGAGGCTCAAAAGAATACTTCTAATTCAAGGGATTTACTGATCTTCTTACCATTGACACTGTTCTTCTGGAATCCTTTGTTTTTGTCCTAAGCACACTCTGGACCGACGACAAGCAGTGGATTTGTATATGCGGCTCCCGCCGAGAAATACGACCAGTAGTTTTGGCTGCCCAGGCACTAAGTCAAGTCGGAGGAAATCCTTCTATCCTTCCCGACTTCTTGAAAACTTATGGGAAGAAACTCTATCTCGATTTCATTGATGGTGGATGGCTTCGAGGCTGTAAGAAGTTATCTCTAAGGAGGGGTACCTTGCTTGATGGGTGTGTGTTACACAAGCAGCATATTTTTCGTCCAGCTTTCTTGGGCACCCCAGCGTGCGTCGTGTTGGATTCCACCCCGCATGTGCTACCAGTCTCATTGAATGGTCTGACAATATATATGGAGGCAACGCCTCCAGAATGGTTTTGCTACCTGCGGTTCGCGACTGGGCTGTCTCCAAAGTCCGAGTGCGCATGCAAGGGATGAGAAGACTCTCCTGCCAAACTCCCAAGACGTGTGTTCTAGACGGACAAGATATTAAGAATGCTCGACAGTAGTATCAACGAGATAAATTGCTTGCTTGACTATTTCATGGTCATCCTCAAATGTTAATGCCTGTAAGACCTTATCGTAGCTGCGAAATTCCACCTCCACTTCTGCTTCCCATGCTGGCGGAGGGCCTCCTTCTCGTCAACAGCAGCCACAAGCCACCAGATTAGCTTCATCTCACTGTCCGCAATTTGCTATTGCTGCATTGCAATTGGCTTGTGGGTGCTTTTGAATAGTCATGGTTCATCTGGGACATCTCCAGCCTCTGCCGTGGGACAGACTCGGGAAACCAAGTCGACAGGCAACAGATAACAAGGAACACCAGTCTCTTTGGTGGTTTCACGAATTGCCGTGTCTTGGCTTCCCCCGCCAAGATTGCGACGTCCTTTGGGGAGGACGTACTGCATAGTCACGTTGTACCGAGTGGAGGATGCAGACCTCACGAGTCGAAAGCCGGAAGAGAAGGCACCTGCGCTTTCGACGAGCTTGTCTACTGTGTATATTTCTCCGTCTTAAACCGAGGAGCGGCCATGGTATTGCACCAAAGATTGTATGTGGAATATCTGGCATTTGTGAAATTTTGGCGTTGGAATTGGAATTTGTATAAACAATGTGGCGCTCAATTGGTGCCGCCGTGTGTGTTTGAGATTTCCGAATGCAACCATCAAACCCATTTTTGCCGTCGTGTTGAGCTAACCAAGCACAAACTTAATATTTAAGATAAACAAGGGTCAATTTAAAAGTTTATTAACTGTAGTTTATCTCTCTATATTGCTCTTCCCTGGCCATGCCTTAAAACCAGCCTACGAGTTCAACAAGATGATTCCTTGATTAGCGCCTCTCAACTGGGCGCCTTTGAGAAGCAGACGCCTCTTGACGATTTTTTGACAAGTTGAGTTAAACTTTAAACTTTTAATTGCGGGAGATGATTTTTTGGACACATTTCGGACTATGAAACAACAGTATTTGAGTTTTCATTGTGGGTGTCTGTGCCGCTACCTTGGCTTCTGTAGCTCTAGCCTTCTAGCGATATTGAATCTGTCAAACAGTCGGAAGTATATTTATGTAGAGTAGTACACTTTTAAAACTATTGCTTTCATCCCTGCCTTTTTTTATTTACCTGCTGTATATGAAGCGACTGGTCAACGATCAAGTACGTATGATCAGATTCACCGGCCTCTACGTTGCACACATTAAGTAATACGCCGACATATATTAATTGGCCTGCGCCATGAATACTATGCAATAGTGCCCGGTAAAGACTGATAGCCCTGTAAATGCCATTAGGCCACGTTGTACAGCTTTCATGCCTATATGGTAAACGTCATGTACGGACGAGAGTAGAATTAGTGGAGAGCGGCATTATAAAGCTTGCGCAATAACAAAGGATTTTATGAAATATTATGGCGACATGGATGCCTAAATCTCAGCCTGATTGCTTGCTTTTTGTGCACACGGCGCGGCTTTACATGTCGTGCAACACAAAACATATTATCAATAATAGTACATGTGCGAACCAAAAGCGTAATACCAGCATAATTGTTCGGTATATTGCCTCGTTATAAGATTAAATCAAGTATTAAAGTATTAGGCATGAATTGCATTGTTAATGAGTTTATGATATTTTATTGATGTTATGTATGTAGTAAACAAACAGATATATATACTACGAGTACGGAGCGTGGTCAGTATACATAGGATTACTCGCTTTATTACTGACATAGAAGGCTGGAATATATTTCATCAAAGCCAGGGATGAACGGCCAATAAAAACTATTAGATATACTCTTTATATGACAATCTTATGATAAGGCTGCAAGATGCGGCTTATCCTTGTGGTATGTAGCTAGTCTCGGTAGCCGCATTTGGTTGAAGCTTATTGGCGAAATCATTGGCATGGAGATTAATGTATATTATGTCTTATTAAGCTAAAATAAATCCACCATTTCTGAAACCGGATAGATGTGCGCTTACAATCATATACATGTACGCATCTACTCCTTGCTACGGGTACATGTATTTGCATTGTTAGTGCAATTTAGACTCTAGCTATGAGTAATATTGATGTAGACATGTAAGAATAAGGATAAGAGAAGCATTAAATTGACTAATATGGGTACCTGAAGAGGAAGAGGCAAGCTATTGTTGTAGTTAAGGGGAAATGCGTAAGGACAAAGGGCGTAATATAAAAACCCTTCTTCTCCATGCGAGAACGCTATGTAAATTTAACCTTCAATCCAACTTTCAACCACAGTTCTGAGTCTTCATACTTTCATCTTTCACAAGCTTTCTTCGTAGAAAGACTACTATCATTGCTCTCCTCTTTAAGCCATGTCTGACTACACTCTTCGCCGCCTTGCAGAATGGACGCCTCACAGCGGCGTTATTCTAGGCTGGCCGGGCTTGGAGGGAATCCTTAAGGACTACCCAGATATGCTGGCCAAAGCAACACAGGAGGTGTCAAATATTGCCCAGGCCATCGCTCACTTTGAGCCTGTCACTCTTGCAGTCGGTGCTGAGCGCATTGGGGAGGCCGAAGCTTACTTCAGCGAGATTGTAACCCCCTTCCCAATCCAACTGCACCGCATTGAAGGGGATAGCATGGATGTCTGGTTGAGGGACATTGGACCAGTATTTGTTATTAAGGAGGGTCCTAGAGATAACCGCAGTCTCGCTGGCCTTGATTATAACTTCAACGGCTGGGGCGGAAGGTACCCCACGCCCACGACCACTGAATTTGCGAAGAAGTTTCTGAGAGAGAAGCGAATTGAGCGTATTGAAACATCTATCGTGACCGAAGGAGGCGCGCTAGAGACCGACGGCGAGGGGACTCTTCTACTAACGGAGAGCTCTATTATTAATGACAATAGAAACCCCGGCAAGAGCCGCCAACAGATCGAAAATGAGCTTATTCGCACTCTTGGTGTTGAGAAGATCATCTGGATTCCCGGCAGGCCAGGACTTGACTCGACTGACTGCCACATCGACGCCTTGGCCCGTTTCGTCCGTCCAGGTGTCATTCTCCTGAGCAAAGCCAATGAGGAGAAGCCGACGGACTGGACGGTCGTTTACGAGGAAGCCCTTGAAATTCTAAGCTCTGCTACAGACGCAAGAGGCCGTCCATTTGAGATTATAGAGGTGGAAGAGCCCGACGAGGATCTCTTCGAGCCTCCTCCGAAGGGCGCCCTCCGGGTTAAGGGCATCGAAGACGATCGTGCCGTGCGAAGTTACACCAATTACCTTCTGGTCAACGGGGGTATAATCCTGCCTCAGTTTGGCGATCCATCGCATGATGCCGCAGCCATCAGAGCTGCTCAAATGCTCTTCGGCGAGGAGAGGAGAATCTACCCCGTTCTCATTGACCAGCTTCCCATCTTAGGGGGCGGTGTTCATTGCGCCACTCAAGAAGTTCCTTTGATTCCTGAAAACTGAGGGTTTTCTGTAATGGGCCATTTCGAATGCACTCTGCCCCTTCCTCTGGATTTTAATTGAGCATAGCTGCCGTAATATAGTGTAGCAAATAAATTACAAATTCTGGTTATATCATTTGTCGTGACGAATTTGAACAAACACAGGCACCGTGAAAAGAGAGGAAAGATTTTCATCTTAATCGCTCTAGGATAATGCTCGACTTCCATTCAACTGCTGATGGCAGCAGCCGTGAAAATAATTGGGAAACACATCTTAGGCTAGGAAACAGTAAGACAGGCATTTATTTTTTTGTATTTGAAATCTCCTCCACTGTCTCTTTTCTCGTGAGTATTATACCAGTTCAATGCTCTGCCGGTCTGATTCCTTGAAATATCTCTCCAAGTGACCAGTCGGGCCCGGCTTATCAACGTTATCATCCATCGAGAAGCAGTCCAATTCACCAAACCCGAGTCGCTCGTAGCGCGGAGGATCACTCGCAGCCATCCTCAAAACAAGATAGCTATCACGGTATTGAAATGCTTTCCCATCCTTGTGTCGATATATGGCCTGCTCGATATGAGCTAGCTTAACAGCATGTTCTGATCCTGGGGGTAGCTGGTATTCGATTGTTGGGAATTGTTGCCATGCACAGCTTCCATTCACTTCAACCTTTGCATCTCCCTTCTGTGTGATTGAAAGCATACCGTCCTGTGCAAAAGTTGAAATCACTAACTTCGCGTACTCAAGCTTCGATGTAAAAGCAGGACCGCTCCATTTCTCTTCCCATTCTTCAACACGAAGAGACGGAACTATTTTGTCATAATATATAATGTTTTGGAATCCAACTCCAGATTCACCGCGCGGAAGTATGCATAACCAAGACCAGGATGGAAAACTGCTTGTTGGTAGTTTGTCCGATGGCTGAGAGCCCTTAAACGGACCACCCCGAACGGACCACTTCAAATCAGCGTGTAGTGTTTCTTTCCATAGTCCAAGCATGGGTGTATGACCAGTAGCAGATTTATAGTAGTTAATTAAGCCTGCTGCCGCCGCCGCCGCGTCAGAAGGATATGTGAGCTCTCGTGTTGCATATGACTTCAGCCACATCTGCCATAAAGAATAAGCCCGGACCTTGCTTGTAAAGTCGAAACAGTTTTCAACTGTAAAACTGTAATCCAACGTGGGAATCACATTTTCTGCAGACCATGTTCCATCTTCTGATTCGAAAAGTTCTCGGCATTGCCACATAATTTGATCGGTTGTAAAATATACTGTCCGCGGCGCTAGTGCGACTTCTTGGAGGACCCAGCCCCTTGCAAAATATGGGGACGATTTACGGGAGAGAAGATCACGGTACTCTTGTTTTAGTGCCGAAGGCCTAATCATCAGTTCTTCACAAGGTTCGTCCCCTGCGTATCGTACGGTTGGGTCTCCAGGGCTATAACGAATTACGGCAGTACGTATATCCTTGGAAATATGAAGAAAAGATAAATCAACTATGCCTCCATGAGCATCGTGTGCAGCAGAGGCAGCAATGTTGATATAGCTTTGACGGTATATGTCTGCCATCTTTTCTGCTTCAGTTTCCCAGTCGCTGTAGTCGTCTTGGATGATGCAGAGGGAATCAATCCATATGTACTGGACACCAAGCTTAATAGCAATTACGACTGCGTCTCTAAAGTTCAGGTTCAAATCATCTAATGATATACCTTCATACATTGTTAGTTGAGTGTAGCAATATCGTTTTAACAAAAGATGATTTACCTTTATAATGATGAGTTATATTCTCCGAAGTAGTCTTAAGTGGCGGCTTAGAGGTCTTGGGTCCCCAGCAGTGACTGAGAGTAGCATAGCGAACATCTACGCCGACAGAAGTAGAGGTCTCAATTAACCTGACTCTTTTTGTTCTTTCAACTTCTTTTAAATCCACAAGTCTTCGTGGCCTAATGGATGGTCTTTCCACACACCGAGCATGGTGACAGTCGCAGTCTGATAGCCATTTTGAGATGGCATTGAGGCGAGATTCGAACGACGGCATCTTCTCTTGCCACATAGCCCTACTTTCAACACCTAGTTTTCCCTTTTAACATCAGGTATATTGAGTGGTAATGGCGTAGTTGAACTCACTCTGAGGATGTGCAAGGTAATACACAGGGTCTCTAGGTCCTGCGCTTGGAAACGGAAGGTCTTCCACCCAGGTGACATGTATCAATATTCTTTCTGAACTATTTTTGACTTCCGCGAATATTCTGTATGACACTTGAATTGGGTCATAGCCAGAATAACGAGGTTTCCCATTCAGAACAACTCGAAACACGTATTGACATAGTGGGCATTGGGCTGCTGAAACTTCGAGTGCTTCAAAATCCGGCTTGTAGGGTATCATAAAGTAGGCCTCTGATGGTGGATTTGGATTCTTTGTCCAGCTGATGAAGCTCTGGCAAGGTGAGCAGAGGGTTAGAGATTGCATATCTGCAGCCCCTGAGGTATTTTTCTTCGCTGTCGGGAAGGACTATCTGAGCGGAGCCAATAAGAAGAGGACAACAGGCAGCCAGCATACAGACTATGTAATCTATATTTCGGTAAGTAAATGAAAGAGTGATATCTATGGGATAGTTTGCTGTTTGAAGCCACATTGATGCAAGATTCAAATTTTGAATGCATGGAAGTGGGCTGCCTTAACCTATAAACCAAGATCCGCTCGAATGCATATGCGGCTTTACGCTGTTTCCCCCACGCTATGTAGGAACCGAGAGAGCGAGAAGTCATATTACCCTGCCACTGTATTGGTTTCAGTAGAATGAGCCTTCAGTATCAGCACCTCTCGTCTAGAGGAATAATGTACATGTAATCAGTCCCAACTGCTTGTGCCGCATAAAAGTTCCGACACAATGACGACTACTTTTCAGATCATGATGGTGATACCCTAAATACATGTGATTCTGCTATCGTGTGTCCTGATAAATGCTGTGTTTATGTGAACTTGTAGACGGAAAAAAAGGCCAAAAAAAAAAAAAAAAAAAAAAATAACCGCTGCGATATCCCAGCTAGGTGCTTGTATAGGAAAAGCCCAATGCGGGGGTCGAACCCGCAACCTTGAGATATCAGATCGTGTGCTCTGAATAAGAGTCTCACGCTCTACCGATTGAGCTAACCGGGCTTACATAAGCAAGTTGGCTAGGCTCTAAGCGGTTGCTGCTTGTTGGAATTTCAGCGACGCTATGTGGATTATAGATCTTTGCGATTTGGAGAGACGAGTTGGACAACACATAGGCAGCTTGATACTGGCAGCTGGATACATGGAATTGTCCTATTCCACCCATTCAATCTTATATAGTCAGCTTAAGCCGAATTGAAGTAGGTATTACATAGAGCCCAGGTGGTTAATAATGAGTTTGTTGATCTGCTCCATACAGTTGTAATAGCCAGCACATCCCTGGAGTAAAAATGGTTTCTCTCAGAAGTAACTTTATATCTTATACTAGCCTATAGTATATATATTGTCAAGTATTAGAATGAATGAAATGATTTCATTGTCTTATTATTTGCATGTACTATGGCAGTGCAGCATCTGTCCTGCTGCTCTATAAACTCTATGATAGAAATATCATGTGCTTGGAATTACAATTATATACATATGTAGTTTACTTTGAGCATTGTTATCGGCCAGTATACTTCTTCTCGATATACCTGCCCACAGTATACACAACAACTGTAATAACTGCGCTCATATATATGCCCACATCGCCTCCATCGCCACCAAACTTGGCCGCAATGGGTCCCACATACCACGTCTGGCTCATGCCCGGTACACCTCCGGCGAGATATCCTGCCAGTAAGGCTGTTACAGCCGCAACCCCCCAAGGGAGCAAGTTCGGTTGGTCCCAGGCCTCGAGATTGTAGCCCTCTTTGCGGCGAAAAACACGATCTTCAAGCAGTAACACCATGGTAAAGCTAACGGTCCAATAGCCTAGCAGCGACACGAAATTGTTGACTACATTGGATAGATTCTGCTGTCCCGCAATGGCTAGCACCGCCACCACAACAGCAAAAGCCAGGGACCAGATGAAGCGAGGCACGGCGTGGAAATAATTACCCATCAGCTGCATGCTTAGGCCAGATGAATAGTTGATGGCAATGTTGTTCCCGAGGACAGAAAAGGTGAGCAGCACGAGGCAGAACCTGGACCAAGCATGTGGGTGGTAGATCTCGCCGATGAGGCCACCCAGGCCGTGGTTAGTGTAGGCATCGGCGTATGGGGGGTAAGCAACCGTAGTGGCAGCGTTTCCGAGGCAGCAGCCGATAGTGACGGAAAACGTGGTGGGGATGACGATGCCCCAAAAAGTGAGGAAGAAGGTCTTCCAAGCAGGAGTGCTGGCGGGAAAGTTGCAGTAGTAGTCTGCGGCGATGGAACACCAACCCGATGCGTTGGCTAGCAATGATGAGTCAGGGCATGCTAAACAAGGTGATGAGTTCAAAGACTTACAAAAGTTGATCGCAACGATGGTGAGGAACGTCCCTGAATATACCAATCCCGAGCTGCCGTCCTCGCCTGGGAGATCAGTCTGTACATGAGGCGCCGCCTGTCCGATGAGAACACAGATGAGGATAAACGTGTAGATCCATGAGTATTTTTCGAAAGTGTGAATCAGCCGGAAGCCAAAGATGGATACTACATAAGATATGACAGCGATGATGACGATGCCAACAGTGATGCTCATAGTATAGCCTGACACTGCGCTGAGAATCTGGCCAACGACGACATAGTTGACGACTGCAAAGCCACCACCCACGACTATGTTGAGGACGCTGCACAGTTTGGCGCCCCAGAAGCCGAAAGAGTATCGAGATACGGCGATTTGTCTCATACCGAGCTGCCTTCATTAGAAACATGTTTAGAGCTTATCTACCTCGCTGAAGTTTTCTTACCTTTGGCCCTAAAGTTCCCGTAGTCGCAGTCATCAGCGCACCGAGTATTATGCCGATAATTGAAGCCGCAATCGACTGTTTCAGAGAGAGGCCAAATTCCGGTCCCAGCAAACCCAATGGTAAGACGCCGACGTGGATGTTGAGTGACCACCACATGAGAAAAATATTCCACACCGACGGCGGACGCTTCTCCTCCTCTGGAATCCGATCTATGCCTTGCGTCTCAACGCCCAGTTTACGATCGAGCCATGATTCGAAGCCGTTTAGATACCGCAAGACTGCGATACGTGTCTGCAACTCATGCACGCGATCTGTCGTGAGAACAATGGTCCGGCCCGCTTCGACGTCAGATTGAACAATGCCTTCGGGTGTCGGGGACCCCGATTCGAGGTCGCGCTTCTCAATGGACATGGTGACGAATTGATGGCCTGGGAGATTTAAAGGAAGGACAAGCAGCCAATGCAAATAGGGCTTCACATCACACGACAGCAAAGCCGACGTGTAACCCAGGGGGGAAAAGAATTTAGAATCGCGTATGGCATGTTTTTATGGCCTTTCTATTTCTTCTTATCTGTTTGACATCTTCTTATCACCAGTCACTTGCCAGACGTAAAATTTACGATGCCGTCTTTTCCGTTTGATACTCAATGGGTGATAAGAAACGGTGGTTTATAATTGGCTCGCTTTAAGGACCGGGATGGATCAGTTTCCCGATACGGATCGTTTCAGATAACTCTAGTGGCGACCTACCGGGTTGTGGGAATCTTTTTGGCTCTAGTCATGATTTTTCGGCCCTTGTGTCCCGGAAAAGATGCTGTAACCAGCTTAACGCTGTTATTTTACAACGCATATAACTTAGGAACTTTTCGCTATCAAATTTGTAAGAAATAAAGCCATTTATTTAGCTTCATGTTAGGCTTATATATGTGCATGTGCCTGTCATGATGGAACGCCGATATGCCGCTTTAACGCTCCTGGATTTATGGCATGACGTGAATTCGACGGAAAGCGTTTGTTTGCGGTGTAGTTGTGCGTGCAGTTGTAGACTTCCTTTTTCTTCTTTCCATAATGTCTTTGTTTTAATAATGATAAGTTGTCCTTATACTTGTCGGATTTTCCTGGACCCTGCTTGAAATAACGCAGGTCTGGCTAACGTCGTTCTATAAATCTTGAATGGTTTATAGCTCAGGCATTGTTGCTTTATTGTTGCAAGGATCAATGTCCCGTGACAAGTACCCTGCCGAGGTTTATCGAGGCTGTTTGCATGTTGTGAAGGCGCTTCGAACAGCAGCGAGCCGGTTACAATGCAATATCTTGGAGCTTGATATATCTCTACACCCTATCAAAATAGTTCTACTTGTTTATAAATGTAGATCTTGTCGATGGGAAGAAGGACTAAAAAAGATTCGGTGAGTAATTAATTCGTAGCATCCTTAGCCATCAAGTACTTGCATTCTTACAGATAAGAATAAGCCTGTAGTAACAAGTATTCAACGACACCCCCTTTGGCTGTATAGCTTTCTATTGTATATTCTAAACCGTTCAACCTTAAATAACCCATATGCTTACCACTTTGTCCCTAACTATCAGTATTGTTAGTGCGTTACTCTTATATCCCCACTTCAAGGACGTTAGCACACGGCCGCTAACTGAGTAACGAGCTTGGGGCCATGAATTCAATGGACCCTAGTCCGTCTTTGGGGCCTTGTTTTCTATTATACTGCAACAACTCTATTCAAATTCCTTCCTCTAGAGAGATCAGCTCAGTAGGAACTATGCCAAAGTTGCAGTTACTGAGGTCATTCCAGTTGCAGGTCGCCACACTCGCATCCTATTTTAGACTATGAGCCTTTTGCGTTTTGTTGATATTCCCCCTTTTTTTCTTTCTTGCTTTTCTTCCCTTTTATTTATTTTTGCTCACTCTCTGTGTGTGTCTCTTCCTTTTTTGCTCCAACCTGACCTTCTTTCATTCATTCAATTTTTTTAAGAAGAAAATTGATAATAATAATATTAAAACACGCAAGGCCCACATTGTGTATATAACCTGTACTATAACAATATAAACAGTTATTTTAGCTGATTGATTTATGAAAAGTCGGGAACGTACCTTCAAACTGGCTTACAAACACACACACAAACATATCAGAAAGCCAGCTTGTCAGACCGCTATCAAAAGCACAAGGCGAGAACAAACCACGGAGTCATTCAAGCTAGCTGGCGCGGCATCGTTCTCAAGAACAGAGCCACTGCCGCAGCTAGTGGTCAACTCGCATAGTGAACTTGTGCTGCCTTTTCTACCTAGTACGAAAAGTTTACTCTCTTTGTGTCCTGCTGCGCCGAAGGCCGGCTTAATACATGTGGCTAACCCTAGCTTCCTTCCCTACATGGAAGGCAAGCTGCAACACCTAGCCAAAATATGAAAATGCTTTACTGAGCAAACCTGCGAAGCAGATTTGCAAAGGTGGCAACCAGAGAAGAGCTGCTTCGCTTTGCTCCTAAGAATGGGACGAAATGCCAACGCTAAAATAAGCTTAAAAAAAAAATTCAACTGGCAATTGGTTATAGTAGAATGCTTGACTACTTTTGTAATGCTGAAAGAATCTCTTTTTTAATGTTGCTTTAGTTGCTTTTTAATGTATTATAAAGTGAACTCTTATATCTAGTTATTGTGATGGATTCCTCATGGCTTGTCTGGCCCGTCGAGCGAGCGGATCGAGCTTCCGTAGGCCGTAAGCGATCTGCAAAAAGAACAGGGAATCTGAGAAATTTAAATACAAGAGGCGCAATGAACTAAACACACGCATAAACCAGCAACCAGTTTTACACAGGTGTGCGCTTATTGCTGATGTGTATGTGATTTATTCATTTTGCTGTCCTTTTTTTTTTTTTTTTTTGTTGTAGCCTGCTTGTCCCGTTATGCCGACCATGAAATTCGAGTTGTAACACCACACTTGTTATGCAGTAAATATTCGGATTACAGCGACAGACAACAGCCGCACCTAAAACCCCAAGACCTCTGGGCGTATTAAAGATTTCCATCGGATTTCTGAAGGTTTTCTTTATTGACAATCTTGGACCACGCCCTATCCGACCTATGAATACTCCGTAAGCTACCTAGGGTCCCGAGTTAGCTGGCAAGGGTTCTGGGTCTGATTGAGATTAATAGTCTAAATAAGGCTAGCATATATGCAAGTTGACCCATCTTAGCAGGGTCTGGACTCTAGATAGATGCTCACTGACTAGTGCTGCCTTTGCTGGATCTCAATAGTGGCTCTAGGGGAAGAGAACATCAGCTCAGCCAAAACCAATCAAACCTCCTAAAATAGCGACTATGGTATGAGACTATTGATTTATCTCCGTAATTTTCACGATAGCCTCAATATGCATTGTAATAAGCTTGCTCAATAGCTGAACGGCAAGCGTCGATAGTTGACTAAGTCCTGAGCCGGCGGCGGTGGCTTATTTCTCTTTAAACACAACATTGCATCCCTAAAACGTAAGATGGTTCCAATCGACAATTTGTATTATTGCCGCAAATAGGTGAGCAGTACTGTCTTCGTCAAACTTTATCAGTCACCATCGATTCTAGGTGTCATCATGACTATCCTCCGCAAATTCCTCATTGGCAATGTCGCGTTCCAAGCGGCACTTGCTCTCCCTGGGCCACCAGTCAATCATGGCGAACATTGCAAGATTACTAAGGTGAAAGAAGGTGCAGGCACAGTCAAGCAAGCGTAGAGTTTCAAGGCTTTTTTATCTGACACTGACTTATAGTTGTAACAACTAAACATTGGCCATTATGGACACAAACACGTACAGACTATACTACTAAAACGGTATGATGTCAGTTATTATTTTCCATAAGACCTGTTATTTACAATATTCCATAGGCTCTTCCATCAACTAAGACGGTCACCTCAGACGCCACGCAGATAGACTATCAAACTGTCTTCACTCCCACTACGATTACATCTACCTCTACTGCGTAAGCACTCTGGGTTTCCTCTCCTAAAACCCTACTAACTTGAAGTCAAGAACGGAGTCAGTCACGGTATTCACTAGCACAGAGACAGATACTGTGACCTCGACGGCAACGTCTACAACCACGACAATTGCGACAACCGCTGCCGTCATCTCTCCATCCCCTGCTATATCAAATGATGAGTCGCCTTTTAAGCGCGATAACCGGGGCTATTATCCGCCGCCTCCTCCTCCTTGCGAGACCATTTACAAAACAGAGAGAGTAACTGTCTGGGTGCCGACGGTTGCGCATAAGACGGTAACAAAGACTAAAACAGTAACCCCTGCCGCGGTTACCAAGGCTGTAGCATCAACTGGAACCAATACTGTAACAACCACAGTGCCCTCTACAGTAAGCTATGCAGATTGATTCAACCGGCGATTCCAGCATATACTAATTTTGTTTTAGGTGACCGCAATCGCACTCGCAACTGCTACAAACACCATTTCCGCAGTAACTACGACAACAACAACAGCCACTACTACAACCACCCAGACTGTAGCTGCCACGCCTACTTATGCTCTCTCATGGGATCAGGATACTTGTGGATATGCCTATCCTCACATTATCGATATCGAGATTGCCGGTGATGAGCAGACGGTTATCGACGGCTGCGCCAATATATGCACTCGTAAGTATATATAGTACTGAGCTGGTTGCGAAATACGCCAACTGACATTTTTCTCTTTTAAGAGGACTCAAACTGCCTTCTATGGGAGGCTTACTACCACTTTTCAGACGCCAGTGGTCGTTGTGCAACGTAAGTTACATATTAAACATCAAACTCATTCGTGTCGTATACTAAAATGAATCATGTCTAGGTTCGCTGATCCATATGACTCGGGCCATCTGCAATGCCCTAATTCTTACGGCATCGGTTACAGCGTTGGTGCACAAAAATTGGGCGTTGCCCCGTTGGCACCTTAGATGAACTTTGCAAAAGTGCAAAGCACAAGCAATTTTAAAGAAGCAGAGACAATGAAGATGGAAGAAATTATAAATTTATAAACTTATAAAATAGAAAATAAAAAATAAAAATTTATACGGTACATGCACAGTAGAAGGCTGTATTTATGAATTATAGTGCTTTTAACATGCTATAAGCGTTATTATAAGGCAGCGGCATTGCTTATAAGTTGGATGACCTAGATCGATCAGACCATACTGCGTAGTAGCCTGGAGAGCGGGAAATTATAGCCTGCGACTGTACTCTGTACTCTTGGTTTTTATTGGAATAAGCCACATATGTCACCGCTTCACGTTGGGGGAGAGAATATATTAATTTGTGCTGGATGATATTAGCTGGGTTGTAAAGTGTGAAGATTCTGACTGGTTTAGGAGCACCAGGATATTATTATCCCCAGGTAGCGATAGTAACATCTCGTTCCAATAGACGCTCTATGTAGACGGATTACATGTAGACTAAAAAAAAAGGCAAAAAGGCAAAAAACAACCGCCGTGATATCCCAGCCAGATGCTTGTATAGGAAAAGCCCAATGCGGGGGTCGAACCCGCAACCTTGAGATATCGCATCGCCATTTCAGAACGTGTGATTTAAGAGTCTCACGCTCTACCGATTGAGCTAACCGGGCGCTTACATAAGCAAGCTGGCTAAGCTCCAAGCGGTTGCTGCTTGTTGGAATTTCGACGACGCTATGTGGATTATAGATCTTTGCCTGTCAACGCGATTATGATGCAGCACCATTTGGAGTCGAAAATGGCCGTGGTCAGTAGTTTGGAGCTGGGGCGCTCCAGCTCACAAGGATCTCTTAGCTAGGCATGTGATCAGAAGAGCGGGTTCCGAGATTCGCTGTTGGAGAGACAAAGCGTCAATATGCATGTATGTTCGGTGTTACTATAGCTTAAATTTTTTGCAGCTTCCGAATACATGATCTCGCTCAACATAGCCGTCAGTTTGAGAGGATGGGTTGGTACAAGTATGTAGTCACCCTTGGATTTGAGCAGGCAACGCGCAGGCAATGGGAGCGTGAACATGGCAAATGGGAACCATGGCGATATGGGAATGAAGAAGAAGAGAAAGCTGCCTTGCTTGTGCATACCAACGCTTTGAAGGATCTTCTTATGAAGTATGGATTTGTCCGTCTTTCCAGCAACACTTAGACCCAAAGCAGCAGGACCAGTGGACGACGTTTGTTGAACACCTCGCTTCCGAATGCCTTTAACTTGACTAGTTTACTATGTATGTGCAGAGAATGGAACCGCAGCCTGTACAGCGCAAGGATGATTGCGGTCCTGAGGGAAACATGACGGCGATTAATAACACAAAAGATACGCAGACAGAGCCAGCCAGAGCGGTCTAAAGCGCGAGCTGGCCAGGAATTCACAGGAGCAAAAACGATGTCGCAATCAACCTCACTTCACTCTGACACTGTTCAGAAAGAAAGATACGAGAAAGCCAAGGCAAGAGTGACCTTTCAGCGGTACAAGGTTAAGTGGGTTCTGTCTGAAATAAGAAAAATCGAGGCAGAGCGGGAGTTGGCAGGCAATAATGCCAGCTTGGCGGAAACGAAAAATGGCAAAGTAAAGCGCGAAAGTGATGCCAATATAGTTTCGCAGGTTGTGGAGTGCGAGCGAACAGATGAGCAGGAGATGGGCGACCACAATAGTGGCAATTTGTCGACAGCTTAAAGCGTGGAGTTTAAGGCTACAACGCATGAAGCTGTTCCGGAGTCACAGTTGAAAGCAAGCTACAACCCATCTTCCGAAAGTCTTAGCTCTACCAGAAGCAAGGAAACATCGACACAATTTCACCAGAAAGACGACGATGTAGATCTGGAGAGTAGGGTGATTGTTTCATCCCAAGTTAACTTAGTCACGGATGATCCTCAGGAGATTTGCAATGATCGACTTAAAACTTTGCGACCGAGGATAAATGGCAAAGTGTCCGCTGCCTCTTCTAAACCGTTGGAGACAAATGAGAAGCAAAGGAAGAAGGGGAAAAGGGTATCACGCGTATCATCAATCATCTGAATACCAAATCTTCACCATTGTAAGATGCAAAACTACTTATGAGAAGCAATCTAGCAGCTAATAGAAGGACTTTCCGGATCATAAGGTGAGTGAGGGATGTACGCTCGGGTATTGCTATAAGTATTTATCAGGGATGCAAGTCTAGGGATTGTATTTGGGCTTTAATATTTTTTGTATTGAAGTAATTTGCGCTTATTCAAACTTGATAGTTTTCAATTGCACTCACTTTCATCTTCAAACTGCTGTCTCGACTTTCTCATATTACATACAATAAATAAAGACCAAGGTAAGAGAGGCAAATAAGGCAAAAGATATATACATATGTAAAAACTTTACTTGCTATGCAATGAAAACTTGCTCATGGTCACAGAGTGTTCTTCACTCTAGCTATAGTACTCCACCAACCAGGCACGCAAGTCTCCGACAGTCTGATACTCCAAGAATAAGCTGCCATTAATTACAACGCCGAGCTCGTCCCGAAACTTCTCAGCAATGACGAGGCTCATCAAGCTGTCAACTCCCAGGTGCATGAAGTTGGCCTCATCGTTCAGGTCAGCAGGGTCGAGTCCTGATTCCTCTGCTAAAAGCGCCATGGCTTTCATAGCTGTGCTGTCCGCCGCGGGTAGCGGCGCCTCAACTGGGGCAGCCGTGGAGATGGGGACAGGCATAAGGATAGAGGCTCGAGTAGACACTAATGGCGTCTGTATTGATTCCTCTAGCGATTGCTCCTCATCCTCCATTTTGATTTCAGCCACCACGACTTTGGTAGCAACAACGGATTTTAGTACAGCACTAGATGGAACAGGTTGGGCATGAGTACGTGTAGCAATGGTGGCAGTACTGCTGTTCTTAACATCGGGGGGCGAGAAGAATCTGTTGAGTAGCAGGCGGGGGTAGCGGCGAAACTTGATGTCGTGAACAAGGCCAATGATCTCACCCTCCTGCAATATGTAGACATCGCCGAGATAGACGGTTGGGTCCTCAGCAGTTGGAATCATCTTGACATAGGATTGGTACTTGGCCCCGGCAACGAGTGGGCGAGCGATACGCATCGAGCCACAGCCAGGGGTAACGCAGAAGTTGGCGCGAGTATCCATGGCATCGGATACGTTCATCACGAAACCCGCCAAGTGGGCGACGCTGTCGATGAAGAATGGTGGAACAGTCCAAACACCGCTGGACTTGGCCTTGAGCGTCACGTCGGCAAAAGCCTCGAGCCCGTGCATCACCACCGACTGCATGCCCCGGTACTCGTCTGCGTAGTGGACCAGGTTGTTGGAGAAGAGGAGGTATGCCAGGCTGTGCGACAACCGGTTAGCTATGCCCTTCTCCGCGAGATGCTGGAGCGTGTCGATGCGACCCTGTACCAGATGCGTCATCGATATCCAGCTAGCAAGGCTGTCAGCTGAAGATCCGTAGCGGATCTGGGCCGTCACTATGGGCTCTTCATTAGTGAGCGCGGAAGTATCAGAAGTGAGACTATGCCACTCCAGATTGGCTACCCCTGAGTCGATGTCTGGGGTGGAGATGGACACCTGAATCATCTGCGGCACTTCGGTATTCTTCTGGACAACTATTCCCTCGCGCACAACCATATTGTACACTTCCATGTCCATAGGAGCACTTCCTACTTTTGCTTGTGGCCGCAGGTTCTCATGGAGGTATTTACCTAGGGTGTAGGCAATGTCTGCGTGGATAGACTACAAGTTGTGGAAAAGAAAATATTAATATCTTTCATTTTGATAGCAAGACATTCATTGTTGGTATACTTACCGAAGTGACTACGCCTACTCCATTCATCTGATGGCCCCGCGCAGCAGTCAGAAATTCAGCCTGCATCAAATCAGACTGCACGATAACACGACCAGCAGAGCCGTCAAACACCTCATTTACAACCTCATGGACTAGTGATGTTCGAAGGCCAGAGTGTGGCGGCACCGGCAAGGTCCTTGTCTGTTGTTGTTGCAGCAGCAGTTTCTTCTCCGCGTCATAGAACGTGTTACCCTTGGTAAGGGCCCAATCGCCGTTATACTGGAGCCAGTAGTTCTTATCGTTCCATGCATAGGTTGGCAAGTCTATGAGACGCAATGCATGCTCGAATGGACGATAGAACTCATCAAACCGTAGTGACACGCCAACACTATATAGAACGCCCAGGGAGTGGCTCAATGTCTTCCAGTCGTCTTCACCCCGTCGCCAGGATGGAGCAGCCAACGTCAGAGAGAAGGAATCGACCAATATGCTACGGGCCAGGCCGAGGCATACAGGGTGTGGGCCAATCTCGACCCACGCCATGGACTCGTCAATAAGTCCAGCGTGGTGTGCAGCCTTGATGGCGGCGGCAAAATCCACGGTCTCACGAGTTGCACGGCGCAGATAAGTCGAGTTGACTATCAATTCCTCGGTGATACTGCAACCCAGCAGCGGCGACACGATGGGAATGGCCGGTGCATGGTAAAGCACGCCTCTGCTAGCCAAATGCTCATATTCATCCAAGATTGGGTCTGTTTGGGAGGAGTGGAAGGCAAAGGCTATATCCAATAGGGAGCACTTAAGTCCAGGCCCGTCTTGGTCAGATTCCTGCAGAGCTGCAGCCAGGGCCTCCATATCAGCCCCTAGTCCGCTGAGGACTGTGTCATGGGGCCCATTGATACACGAGACTTCAAACGGGAGACCTCTGAAACCGGCCTTCTCGTTTATTATATCGAGGGATGCCTTTACGGCCAGCATCTTATGGCTGCCGCTCGTACACTTCTGCTCCAGGAGCATGGCGCGGCTACCGACAAGGAAGATGGTGTCGGCAGCTGAGAGAACACCAGCAACATGTAGCGCAGCATACTCGCCCAGGCTGTGGCCGACGACTACGCTAGGATACACCCCGAGCGAGTTCCAGTACTTGGCGAGCGCAATCTCGATGCAGACAAGAGTGAGATGTGTCATGATGGGAGAATGCGCATGGTCCTGTGGATGGCTACCGTCAATGACAGGAATGATGGATGGGAAGCCCTGGCCTTGCGCCAGTAAATCCAGATGCAAAATTTGCTCGCGGAAGACTGGTGATTCGCGAAACAGCCCAAGGTTCATCGACCGGTGGCCAGCCCCTTGGCCAGTAAAGGCAAACACCACCGGTGGCGGACCTGTTGGTGAGATGGGCTTGTGCGTGTCCGCCGACTCTATGTGCGAGACAAGCTGCTTTTTCAACGCAGATACCATGCCCTCTGGCGATGCAGATGTGGAGACAGAAATGGCCACGCGGTGGTTGTGATGCTGGCGCCGTGCGGTTGTAGTATAAGCCAGATCAGCCATTGAAACATCCGGATGCACATCTAGGTAGGCGACCAAGCGTTCTAGATTACCCTTGAGCGAAACTTTGCTCTTGGCTGAGACCACGACGAGGTGGGCTTCGCGAGGATCTCTTCTCTCGGCGTTGTCTCGCAACGGTGGCTCCTCGATGATGAGGCTGCTATTGCCGCCGGATGCGCCGAAGTTATTAACGACGGCAACGCGCTTGCGCTCCGGATTGCGCTGCCACGAGACCTTTTCGTAGGGAATGTGGAGGTTTCTGCGCTGCAACTCCTGGTCACTGGGAAACCCCGGGTTGATCACGCCCTTTATGCCGACGTGCTTCGGTATGGCCCCCTTTTCGAACATGAGCAGTACTTTGAGCAATGCTGTTATGCCTGCCACCGCCTCTCCATGGCCGACATTGGACTTAACTGCACCGATATGGAGTGGCTGCTTGGACGAGCGGCGGCGCGTCGTCAGGGGCGCAAAGACGTTGCATACGGACTGGATCTCTTGCGCATCGCCAGCCTGTGTCCCAGTGCCGTGCATTTCGATATAGCTGATGTCCAGCGGGTCCACGGCGGCTTTACGTAGCAAGGCTCGGGTGAGATCAGCCTGGTGGCCAGCATGGGGATGCGTAATGGAGACAGCCTCAGCCGAATGGTTGGTTCCTGCGGCGAGAATCACGCCGAGGATGTTGTCGTTGTCGGCCTCAGCGTCTTCGAGCCTCTTCAACACTAGTGAGACTACGCCATCCGCGCGGCAATATCCATCAGCCTCGCTGTCCCACGTCTTACATGCGTTGGGGGTCTTGGATAAGAAGTGGCCGTTGCTCAGTCCAGCAAAGCCGTCCGAATTGGTGAGCACGTTTGTGCCGCCAGCTACCGCCATATCTGTGTCACCGTTCCACAGTGAGTTACATGCAAGCTAGGAATTAAAATAATGTATTATTAGCGAATGCCCAAGGCTGAGAATTAAAATGGAAATGACTTAGCATACGTGGATGGTTGCCAAACCAGACGAACAGGCAGTATCAATACTGTAACTGGGTCCAGCAAACTTGAAGAAGTAGTTGATTCGTCCCGCCCCAAAGGCTCTACATCCTCCTGTTACAAAGTAGGTACCTATTTCTTGACCAGAGTTAACTTCATGATAATCATCGCTAGCCTGCGCGTAAAAGGAGCCCGCACGCTCCAGTTTTGTTGAGACTGTACGATTCGCAACGTAGCCGGCGCGCTCAAGAGCCTCATAGGCCGTTACGATAGCCAGCCGCTGCATTGGGTCGGTCTGAAGAGCCTCACGAGGCGACATGTTGAAGAACGGCGCATCAAAGAGGCCCGGCTCATCAATAAAGCAGCCGTACGGCGTGTAGGTTGTATTCATGCGCTTGCCTGCGGGATCACAGTGCGTATCGACGTCAAAACGATCTGCTGGAATCTTGCGGTGGACATCCAGCCCGGCGTCCAGAATATCCCAAAACCTGTCAGTGTCAGCTGCCCCTCCGGGCAATCGGCATGCCATTCCCACAATAGCAATCTTTGACTGCGCCGAGTCCCGACTCTTTCGCGGCGTTCCGGCCTCACTCAGCCACGGCACCAGGTCCCGCACCGAGGCACGTAGAATGCTTAAGCCTTGCTGTTCTTGCTCCTGAACTGCCTTGAGTAGATCTCGCACGGGAAACGATGTGCGGAAGATAAGAACTTGGCAGTCTGTTGCCTCCAAATCCTTGGCCATTTGCAGGATGTTCTCGATGACTTTGTCAAACTGAATGGACTTTATGAGGAGCTCCTCAACTATGGTCTGGAACAGCTCGCTGGCGCTGCTAGCAGACATAGGTTCGCCTGATGAGATGGAGAAGACGGGAACCTGAGGCAAGTAGCGCGCATTTAGCAACTCCATTGACGGAGTCCTCACGATACTGTCGGCATGCGTCGAGGTGTAAATGTGGGGTGCGTGGCCGAGGCCGCTGTATACCGGCATCGCTGACCAGTCGCGATTGCGGAAGAAGTGAGATACACAGAAGAGATGTTTGAGCCGTGCCGGTGGCCCGCTTAGGATTACTGAGTTACGGCTCATGGCACTGATGAAGATTTTGCTGGCCTCTGGTGTAGGCTGAATGCTTAATGTTAGACGCTGTTTTGTCCTAGAGTTTTTGTCTAGGATGGCTATCTTTTACAGTCTATTAAACAAAGAAAATGATACAGATGTAATTATGGCTTGGAGGAATGAATGAGTATAGCAGACTTGGAAAACTGATAACGTACCTCGGCTGCATTGATAGTATCAAGCTCCTTCTGAGCATCTTTAGCCACGACTCCCGGTACCACGTAGGCCCAGCTATCTCCAAGCCCATCACCGTGGCTTGGCTCTAAATTCTGCGATACTTGATTGACTAGAACAACCATTCGGAAACATACACGAATTACCTCGGCTCCAACAATGGGCATGTCGCCAAGCGTCGGTGCCAGGGACACTGCTGCCGTAGCCAAGAGTCCGGCACCCAGCCCAGCCAGGCAAGCATTGACGTTGTGGAAGTCATAGTTTTCTTTGTTATCCTCATAGTATCCGATGAAAGTGGCCAACTGCACAGCGCAGAGCAGAAGCTCGTCAATGGAGCTAGCGAATGGTCCACTAATGAGTTTTGCATCATCCGCCAAATCAAATATACAATCAAAGTGTGGAATCAATTCTCTCAACGGAGCAGAGACCTGGCGAGCCTCTTCACGAACCGCCACTGTGGCTTCGTGGATGAAACGCGCAAGATTAGGATATTGCTTGTCTTTGCTGCGGGCGATTAGACGCCTCAGTAGCGTCTTCCTGTCATCATGGGGATACTCGTTGCTGAAAAAGCCAAGCTTCAGCTCCCCTGAATGGATCAGCGAGGCTGAAGTTGAGTCCGACGAAGGGGTAACTGCCAACATAGTGTTACTGCCTTATATGAAAGATTATGGTAACGTTGGTGGGTTGTAATATAGTACTTTTTGGCACAGTATATGACATGATTTATTCTTCAAGAAGAGTGAGTGACAGTGGTGGTTAAATAGCAGAATAGCACCCAAGAGTTCCTTTGGAAACTGTGATTATCTGTTTCCACATCAGATAACGGCTCTGTGATATGCGTGTCAATCTCCTGACCTCCTCCCAACATCATAATGATCTAGTGAGTCACGATAATGACTTGTTACACAAAATCTCCGAGGTTGCAAGTTGGGGTATCACAGCTCCATATACTACGCATGTTAATTTATATTCGGCCGAATTAATGTTGAAGTCCCTCCGTTTATTGCTATGAATGCCCCGAGGCCAGCAATATTGTACTTCATGCTCCATCCATACGATAACGGGACGGTCGTACTGTTGTAAGTCTCCCGAACCCAGAATCGACTAGTGGAAACAATATTGTATTGATATCTAAGCGGTAGATTCCGGGGGCGTACTGCATTGGCTTGTTCCGAGCCTCTTCCTACATCTTGGCGTAGAGAGATAATCCTTTCAGTTCCCCTATCACGACATGATACAGAGTAATCCTTTTCCTAACCCTTGCATTAGGATTGATAATACTTTACGCCATTTCGGAAACGGTGAAATACCATGGTCCGTCTTATCTCCCTTGTTTATCATTGTAACTTATGACTTTAGACGACCATTTTACATATACGAGTTTAATATCACTCCTTTCCATACTATTTCCAACGAGTGACTTTTACATTGGGCAGCGATATCTTGTATATCGTTGAACACGCGTGAAACGGCTGTCGTCAGCTATCACCAGATTTGTGCGGCACTCAATAGTATCTGTGCCTTGGATGATTATTATTCCCAAGTGGGGTCTGATGTGGTGATGGTTGGCCCGATGGAGTCTCTCTTACCTGATTCGCCTTGCCGCTTTGCCGCCCTTGGGGTTACGACCTTAATATAAGGTTAAATACTCCGATGGCTATCGCTAGGGCCTATGGGCAGGATTTCGGCAAGATTTATAAGCATAGCGTCAGACGTGGCGGCGCAGAGCCGCTTCAATTATTGACCTTTCATCCAGCCACAACGAAACATTCGCAGGAACATGGGTTTGGGTGCGACAGTAACAGCGAACGGGCATGAATTGATGGTATTGAAGCCTTAAGAATGCCATTGCAGGGACTATTACAGCTATGACAAAGTACTGGAAGTAACGACGGGAGAGCCCTAGTACGCAACCCCGAACAAAATCTCTTCATGTCGACAAAAAATATTTCGCCTTTTATTCCGCCAAGGCTCAGGCTCCACTGCAGGCGGCCTACAATTGAACACAGCCGTTAGACAACTGCGGGCGGCCTACAAGTGTATAGTCGTATACATATGCCAGCATAGACCCGCTATAGAGTTGTCTGCTCGTCCATCACTGTTTTGAGGAAGGGTTGTAAAATTCTTTAATTAGTACATGTAGTGAGTGATCCGTCTTTCTTTCGTTCTGTCTTCTTCAAGGCACTGAAACGAATCGCTACTAAAATTTACAAACCCAACCTTTCTTCATTTTATTCGATATTGGTGATTGCCCAACATCGTTAATTGTCTGTTGACCTAACCTAACCCCCGGGTATAACTAACGACGAAGAATAATATGTACCGAGATAGCGGTTCATGAAGGAGGAACAAGCCAAACTGCGAGGAGCGAACCTAACACCGACATATTACTTGGGCTTTACTTTAAGTACGAACCGCTGCTTATATCTCGGTTCTTCTAGCCTAATGCCAGGCTAAATTGCTAGCTTCGACTTCACTAATTGCCCTTGCAATGGCGCGAAAGAAAACGAAATCCAACAAAACGTGGGCTATGTACCCATCTTTACACGATGAAGTGTCTCTTCTGCTTGAAGAAGATGACCTACACCTTGATTTCTTCAAAAATGACGATGAGGATACTTGTATTAAGGAATACGACACGAACATTGTGGGTCGATTTATATGCCACAATGATAAATGCGGTTCGAATGGATGGTCAAGCAATATGGTTGCCATCACTATACGGATGTATCCAAATGATCGATACAATGCAAGGGTCTATTACCAACGCTGTAAAGGCTGCAATCGCCTTAGCAAACCACTTTTGAATAATACATATGCAGAAAGAATTGCGTATCGTATTAAGAAATGGTATGGTATACAACTTGAGACGCCATACTACTCAGCACAGAGTAATGGTCCACACCAGAGCTCTTTATGTGAAGGATGTAAGGACGGCCATTGCAGCGAATTTAAAAAAACGTTTGTGCAATGATGATATGGGTACTGTATGAATGGGACTTGAGAACCACACTTCTATCTGTCTGCCTTGAGCAATTTCAAGTTAGGGTGATTATATCAGAATTCTCCTTGGGTAGAATTGATAGTTACTTTGTATCCTTTATTGTGCTATTGTTATGTCCTCTTAGACAAATTGTTCTTTATTCTCAAAAGCCCATTCAGCAATCTCTGTAGGAGACTGGCCGCTATACTTCTCCACATTAGCTGCTGCTTCCACGTAGAAGTCCTCCTTATAGAGAGGACCACCGTTTTCCAATCTGGAAAGCAACTTTCGCACGAGGTCCCTGGCTATATGTTCCGGAATTCCATCAGCCTTAAACACCTCGACGCCCTCATCCTCTTGATCCACACTCTTGACTGCGAGCTCCTTGCCGATAGCTTTACCAATAGTAGCCAGAGCGTCTCTCTGAGACACGATTTTCGGCCCACATAGCGTTACAGACGATGGGCTGGGCGAGCCACCAGGCGTCTTTGCGCCACGGATAAGGAATCCCGCACACACGCGGCTGATGTCTGCGGGTGCGATGTAGTCAAAAGTCACGTCCGGCGCCACCACCTTCACCTCGCCAGTGCGGATCATAGAGCTCCATCGCAATGTGTTGGACAAGAAATAGGAAGGCCGCACTGCCACGTAGCCGCCCTCTCCGAATATATTTTGTAGGTTAATCTCCACCTGCGCGTGGGCAAAGGCGATGAAATCGGACGTCGGCACACCTTTGAGGCCGTCTTTGCCGGCGCTTTGGACCGTAACGCTCGAGCTGCTCAGAAAGACAACGAATTTGATACCAGCAGATTTCAGTGCCTCAATGGCCGAGCGCATGCCGTCCGAGACCCCAAAGAGTAGGTAGATAAAAGCGTGCTTGGCTCCTGACTTGGCTACAGCAGCTTTAATGCTCTCTGTGTCCAAGAGGTCGGCTTGAATTCTTTCGAATCCACCCTCTTGCTCTTGATCTGGGGTGAGTCCGGGGATGGGTTTGCTAACGTCTCGCATGGCTAAGAAGATCTTGGCACCTTGCTCATGGGCCACTCGAGCAGCTATAGAGCCGATGCCGCCAGTAGGGCCAAAGACGATTACGCTAGGATTCGACATGGTTGTGAAGACTGTTTTTGTTTTCTGTTTTTGTTTTTTTTCTTCTTTCGTCTTCTCAGATTATATTGAGTAGAATTCTGGTTAGGAGCAGTCTTTAAATGAAGCGATCACTTTCACCTATATACCTAAAAACGGCACCTTATAATGTGTAGTCCGTACTCAAAGTTATTACCACTCTAGGAAATAACGCTAATATCCGTTGTTAAAGTCCATTCTCGCCGAGAGCCAATACTAGTACACCTTGCTTGTGAGAACACTTATCGGAGGTTATGACTTCCGACAACCGAACCCATTATGCAAAGTGTATGTATCATAGAGAGAAGACGCCGGTCAATATGAATATTAGCTACAACAACATACAATTCTCTGTACTCTCCTCCTCCTCACTATTGTCGAGCGTGGGCTTGCTGGGTTTCTTGAGCACACCGTTAGTAGCTGTCATTACAGACGGAAGATCGATACTTTCGCCATTTCAACAATTAGTAATTGTGCTACATAGTTGTTTGTTCATTATAAATACATGTAATCTAATTGAAGCGAAGGATCTAAAACCATGCCGCCTTCTTAGCGAATGGCCATACATACGTATCTAGGTGCACGCACCTATCGAAATGACTGGTCGAGAGGCTGCAAAGCAAGGAATACAATCTCTGCAAGATGAAGCAGTCTATACATTTACCGAATACCCTGAACTAGCTAGGGTTAACAAGCTGGACTATTGTTGCCTGACTCTCTCAATTACTGCACATACTCAGGCTACCCACTTTCCTACAGCAGACTAGTTTGCACGGAGTGGGATGCCAATATTTGTAATCTGCGCGGCGCTCGGACACGACGAATTCCCGAGTTGTCTTTCTCTACCTCATCAACTTGTGTTTTTTTCGGACTCGGTGTTCATCAAAGTTGTCAATCATAAAACTCATGAAAATGGAAGAGAGGATAGTCAGTACTTATTTACTTAGTTTCGGCCATTCATTTGACTGAACGAGGCCGCCAGAATCACTCACTATTATCCATTGGCTGTTCTATTCCTAAAATAGAACGCAATATCCCTCCCCAAATCTACCCTCTCTCACTCGCCATGGCCGAGCGTGTGCTAGTAATTGGAGCCACTGGTAACATTGGCGTGTCTGCTGTTAAGGGTGCCCTGCGCTCTGGACGCCAGGTCCTGGCTATAGTCCGTAACCAGGCTTCGGCAGATAAGCTTTATAAACATGTGGGGTCATCTGAGGGCATTGTAGTTGTCGAGGCAGATGTTACATCTGACAAGGGAGTCAAGAGTGTTGTTGACCAGGTTAAAGCTGGCAAGCTACCGGCCTTTCAACACGTTTATACCTGCGGTTAGTTATTACTTTTCGCCAAAGCAAAGCTTGAACTTACACCTTGCTAACGAATGCTTCGCTGTTAAGTGGGTGGTGAATACACCGATGTTGCTCTCAAAGATATTACCACTGACAGGCTTCGTAAAAACATGAACATGGGCTTTGAGGCCAACTTTTGTGAGGCTCCACAGTAGACATGCTTTAACATTTGCCTCCTAACGCAATTGATACTATAGTTGCCTATCGAGATACAATCGAGTATTTACACGAACAAAACCATCCAGACAGCACATGGACTATCTGCACGGGCGCGCAGGGCGAACTAGCCATTTTTGGGCTGCCAGCTATGACACAAGGCCCTTTATTCTCCATGACCACGGCAGCCTCCCGCGAGAATGAGAAAACCAACGTACGCGTGAATGAGGTTTATTTGATGTTTCGGGTTGAAGTTGATGAGAATGCTGCAGCGCACGGCGTCTCAAGCAGCACTGAATTTGCTTCTGTCTATGAGGGTATCCTGTCTAATCCTGAGATCCGTGGCTCGCGTGTGCGTGTTGCCAGTCCTGCAGACTTTAAAGACTTGAAGTGGGCCAAGAAATTCTAGGAAGCTTTGCTTCCTTCTTTCTGCCTGACAACTCCATAGCCGTGTTGTACGAATAGCTGACAGGAGTCTCAAAGGACATTTAAAAGGAGAGATATAGAACAAGAATGGGAATAACCATTGCTAGCAATGTGATAACAGCCGAAATCAAAAGTGCTCATGGCAAAATCGTTGAGATAGCGCTACTTAGCCTCCTCAATGACACAACTAGAAAGATAAAACTACTTAATACACTATAATATATCCGTATCGATGATGATGCAACCTTGCTTATACGTCCGCTATATTAGGCCCTTTCCAATAAAAAATCGCCCATTCCCCCACATACATCTACAGATTCGTAATTGAGACCAAAGCCTCAAACTTCAGGAGTAATACGATAGTAAAAGTTCGCATTATAACCGTCTTGGGCAAAGCCAATGAAATCAGTCGTGTCATATGTCTTGCTTGCGGCCGCCCAAGCAGCGGCAATAAAGCCTGACATTTCCTGCTGCTTGGAGTACGAGAGCCTGGATTTGGACCTTGTAGTCTAAAGATAGCCACGTTAGTATAAGCCAGCTGTAACTAAAAGTCTATGTACCTACATAGGATATTTTAAAGCCTGATCCTGGAGGCACACGCTTGCCTCCTTTGCCAGGAGAGCTCTAACCAATAGGTAAGTGCAACAGCGTGTTGCCATCAGCAAAGTGGTTGATGATGATGTCTTGCTTATTATTAGGGTTATGGGTGCCCGCAACACCAGCGAGGAGAACGCGACTCACTAAGGCTAGGTCGCCGTCGCGTCGTTGAAGGAATTCCTCTTCGTCATCGAATGCCAGACTCGAGATGGCGTCATATTTCAAGTTATTGGCGCTGCTTCCCAGCACGCTAGTCCACCAGTCCACGTATTCACCATATATATCGCCATAGTCTCGCCTCCGAGCGCCAGGGAGGATCTCAGCTTGAGCACTGGAGTAGTGAGCAGCAGCTGAATAGATGAGATTGAAAGACATTTGAATGATATATGCCAGGGCAAGACAGTTATTTCCGTTGACATATTCGCAGATAGCATGAGTGAGGGCCGTTGACATGGTAACAAAAGCTATGCTACGGATTGGGTTAGGAGATATGAAGATCTTAGTTTGAAAGCCTCAACTTACGTATTCTTGCTAGTTCCAATGGTTCGAATGACATGATTGAGAGCTTGGCAGGTGATACGCTTCTGTAGCTCGCGCGGATCCAAAGTCGCCACTGCATCGTACTGAGGATTGGCGCTGTAGCTAATCAGGTCCATCCCAACATGGATAATAGATGTCGCCACTGCAACCTGGTCGACCAAAAGTACCACGGCAGCGTAAAGATATCTCATATTGATATGTGTTATATGGTGTTAGAGAATAATGGCAAGCCCTGAGAAGAAATAGGCGAGAGATATGAGGTAGATATGAGACAGCGAGCTGGATATCTTTACTTGAGCGATGTAGGACTTGTAGGTTGGGATATTGTATGCTCTTTATATTCTACATGTCATCTCATTTTTGGCTTCTGAGTGCTGGTTCCATCATCAATGCACGGACTTCGACATTTCTTCTGTCATGGTGATGCCCCGTATGATTATTTGCTCTATATCAGATCAAACGTAGATTGCTACCCGCTACCAAGAAACACGGAGTCAGCTTTGCTCTCCGCTGGCAAACTGGCCAATATTACAGTAACGCCTAGGACGAAGGCGTCTATCGGTTCTCATCTGTAATGATTTAATATCGTCTTAATGTTACAAACATGTATGTATGCATTCTACTTCGCACAGTTACTTCGCTTTCTACGTACATATAGGGCAGTGCCAGACTGAACAAAGCTTAACTATGTTTCCTGCTACCACATATCTGGTGATGAGCACAAGGAGGAATCAGAGCTCCAATGCTGAGAATACATTTATTTGGGCGCATACTAAATATATTGCAGATTCGTGCGAGTATTAAAATTCTCAAGTCCGGGCGCCAGACCCCGTTACTAGGCAGGTATTTACGTGCAGCAAGTATGGGCTTATGTCTGTGCACATACATTGACTGCCTCCGACAAATGCCGTTCTGCGCCAACAAGAGATACTGAAGCAATATTGCATTTTTCTAGTTTGTCTTCTCTCGCTTGTGCAATAGCGTGCATGTAAGTGGCGCGACCAGCCCCGAGCGCGGCCATAGCTGCCACGGCTGTCTCAGAGTTTTCAACCCTAGCAAATAAAGCCAGGCTTGCTGATACATTTTCATCACCGGAGGATCTTTCTCTTTAGTTTGAGGTAAGAAACCTCAACAAGCAGTCTAGATGAACAAAAATTCACGACAAGCAAACCCTCCTGTGGAAGTACCTACTTCAAAACGCAAACCCTATTACGATGCGCCTCCGGCCATTCCTAACAATGAGTCAACGACCCCAGCAGCACGAACAAGAAACGCGTTCGTAGGTGCGCTTCATGCATTTGGTCAGGATAAAAATAGGTAACGGCTTTAATATCTTCTAAAACTTGAAAAGTTTTTGAAACTGAATATCTTTCTAGCCCAATCTACATTTCTATCGTAGCTCCGAGCTTGGCCTATTTTTTCTGCAAGGTCAGTGGAGGTTCAAGCTGTGGCTATCTAGGCCTTTGTGTAACGACCTTTTTATCAATCGTTCATTTTGCGGCGACGAATTACGCCGCAAGATCTTGCGATATTACAAATCAGCAAATCGGAAACGTCTTTTTCATTCTGCTGAACTTATCGCTTTGTTCGTTTTGTTACTTTTGTGTTTGTTATTTCCACAGCGAATATGTAGTTAGTACAGACGCTCGCAAAATTTCCACCAAGTAGAGTAAAATGCGACTCATGATGCATCTTCTCCCTGATATGCGTTATAAATAAAAAGCCATCGCTTTAATGAGCTATTTTTCTCTCTAGGTTTGGCTTCGTCAATGCTATATTTTTGGAAATATGGCTAAGCTTCGTAAAGCCTGCAGACGAGATAAAAGCTCTCCGAGGGCACACTATGTTGTACGATCGATTGTGGATTGTTTTAAGGGATTGTACGCGGCTAAAGATGTGACGACAATAGTGACATACTATTCATAAACTTGCGGTCCAGAAACTGCATTACAATGATAGCCGCCTGTGCTTTTTGGTTGCCTCCGACAACAGCCGTTCCGCGCCAAGCATATTTCTCTTGTCGATTTGTGCAGTAGCGTAAGCACGCGGCCAGCACTGCCACTTCCCCCTCAGCCTTTTTTAACTCGCCAGCCAACAAATTCAGGTTATTGTTGCATCATCATCACCGGCGAACCTTACTCCTCAGTCGAGACAAGTATCTTTAACAAGCAAATCGAGATGGAGGAAAAACCACAGCAAGGGAGCCCGCCTCCAGAAGTCCTAAAGCCGAAGCCCGCATCCCCTTACGAGGCGCCATCTTCCACTCTTGACAATGAGAGAGCGACTCTAGCAGCGCGAGCTAAAAGCGCAATCTTGAGCGCATTTTGCATTTTTGGCCAGAGCAGATACAGGTAGGTATCACCTCTAATGTTCTTCATACTTACATTCAAGGATATCTAAACTAAATGACTTCTTTACTGTTAGCCCAATCTACGCCATTGTCATTGTCCCTCGCTTGGTCGATTATTTCTGCGAAACTAGTCAGGAATGTGGAAACTGTCGTGATCTGAGCTTTTCTGTAATGATCATTTTAGCAGCGGTTCATTTTGCGGCGGTGAATTACACGGGAGGTTTTCGCAGCAATGAGAATCAGCGAGCTGGAATGCACTCCTTCCTTCTGCTGGCCTTTTTGATATATGAATTCTGTTATTCTATGTATTATTTCATAGCGGGAAATGCGTACCACTGGTACTGAGCCATGAGGCTTTTTTGTAATTAAGATCGCATTATGCCAACGTCTACTTAATTGGTCAGCATACGGCCATTATTTATGCATAATTCTTATTCAAATAATCCTCCTAGTCATGCATTGTCTTGCGCTACTCCAAAGGGCGCGCTTCCGCCTAAGTGGTGCCACTCTGAGCTTGAAAAGACTACATGTAGATTGGACATTACACTGTTGCATATTTCGTAGCGTAACTGCACTAGTCAGGTAATTTTATTTTAATAGATAGACACGTTAGAATTGGCCAGAGAAATGCTTTTCTTCTCTCTTCCTCTTCATTTCAAAACTGATTTTCCGGTGTGATTATAGCTTTTTGTTATAAGATGCGATGCTATACGAGTCAGATCATGACCAATCACAAACCATGACAAATAACCCGAGATCTCCGAGATTTCCGATAGCCAAATAAGAGGCGTGGACTTAGTAGCTTCACTCACTTGGAGGACACGCGTTAATCTACTTTAACAAAGGATAAGAAGAAATTAATATAGGACGCATGTAACAATCAGTTACATAAAAGTCTTATACCTTGCACATAATGGAGCCTCACTTACCTACTACTGGTTCATCATCTCAGAATTCCCAACAGCCTCTCCGGAAACGAAGACACCAAAAGCCCCGAGTGTTATTATCCTGCACCACCTGCAGAAAAGATAAGTATGAAACAGCCCTTACTATAACAGAAATCTCCCTTTTTGCTCATGATGTTAAACTATTCAGGTTGAAATGTGATCGGAGAAGGCCCTGCGCAACGTGCGTAAAACGACATCGGGAAGCATCTTGTACCTACGGCCGTGAAAGTTCAGTTACAGCGAATGTGGCAGGAGGCTCGATATTTGACGATCGCCTACGCGTTGACGACCGTTTGCGTTCATTTGACGGAAGACTTCGGCATTTAGAAGAAAAAATATCCACGAGAAATCCATCTTGGCCCGAATTTCGAGATACCCAGTTGCCTTGTCCTACAACACGTGGCAGTGGCTCTGATACAATGCCATGTCGAGGGGGTTCAAATCTTTCGCCTGATTCGACCTCTCTACGTGATTTATCGCGGCCGATAAATGACGATACGCTATTCGCAAATACAACCCATTGGTTGGCCATCATGAATGACGCTGTCAGTTGCCTGTTATGAATAAGAATCCATTCACGCACTTATACATTACTAACTCACCATCTACAGACAGCAGAACTCGGGAGATGTAACATCAATTTTGAAGATGGCGTCGGAAATAAGCAACAAAGGAATTGCCAAGGCCCAGCGCTACTCACAGGCTTTTTCAAAGACACGATATTTACGGAGCATCTCGGAAAATTACCACCGCGAGAAACAGCTGATACGCTCGTGTACCGTTGCCTAGATTCTGTGGAACCATTCTTGAGTAAGACCACTTCTAATTCTTTTGGCAAGTTTGATCCATCTAATTTAGACCATATGTGCAGTTACTATACACGCCCCAACTTTCAAACAAGAGGTACTATTTTATTAGTTATCTAAAGTTTCGCTGCATATTATCTCGCCGTTGCTAACCATTGACAGTATTTGGAATTCTGGCAAAATCCAGAAAGCTTTCCTCCAGCATGGCTCTCGCTGCTTTATGGAATTTTATGCTGTAGTATTTGGATGGACCATACCACTAACTCTAATGTTGCAGGCTTGAGCCTACCCAGTGATTTTGAGTTTTATCGTATTCAGAGCGCAGCCTTCTTGGCGAAATCCGATATGGCGGTTCCTGGAAAATACAAGGTTGAAGCGGCTGTTGTTTATTTGGGGATGGAATACGTGCGGACCGATAACTTGAAGACTGATGTGTCTGTTTTGCTGGGGCTAGTGTCGCGACTGGCCATTGTGAGTGGATATCATCGTGACACTCAGATCTATAAACAAATAACAACCTTCGAAGCCGAAATGCGGCGAAGAGCATGGCTCACGCTTTTGGTGACAGATTGTGTTGTAGCATATGAGACTGGGCTGCCTCGAGCGGTGCCTAGTGGATTAGGAGACGCGAAACGCCCTCGCAATTTGCTAGATGAAGACTTTGACCCCTTCACTCTGGACCTGCCGCCAGCTCGAATCGCTACGAAAGCTTGTAACAGAATGGTATACATGGAAAAGATGGATGCGATATTATCTATGGCTGCCGATATTGCAGATTCAGCCCCTGGCCTCGCGTCTCAGCCTGAAGAGGTTGCCAGGCTGTGCGAACAATTGAATACTATCAGGAATAGTATTCCTACGGTCCTTCGCATTGCATCAACTGGATCATCGATTACGGATGAAAAAATGGCTATTTGGAGATCCAATTTAGAGATGACATACCAGCGTACTTGCTGTGTCTTACATCGACCGTTCCTCACGCAGAGACCAATCGACCACCAAACGCAGTCTTTTCGAGAGACGTGCGTTTCTGCAGCACAAAGAATACTGGAACTAGAAAACGAAATTTTCCAGGTATATTCGCGTAAAACTTCAAATCGGCATAGGATTTGGTTCGGAGCCTCTCGTTGTGTTTCCGATGGGCTGACGGCAGCAATGGTAATATGCCTAGAGCTCGTGTATCGGGGGGAGGGAAAGGGATCAATGAATCCTGTGGCCTCTGATAAGCTAATTCAGCTATTGAAAAGCTTATACACAAGCTGGAAATCCGCTCCGAGAATTTCTTTTGAGTTTGACGAAGCCACCAAAATTCTTGCTGTTATGCTGCGTCGACTCGGAATTTGTAGTCAGGGTCGAAATACAGATGAAGCTGGCTCATCTAAACACGTGGAGTGCTGCAGCTCAGACGTAATACTTCGGGAGACTTGTTCTATACACAGTGTGGAAGATGGGGATTTAGTATCTTCACAAAATGCTATTTATGAGCTACTAAGCATTGATACGATGGAAGATTTGTTTGATTGGGTAAGAATTATTCCACATCCCAAGCTCTGATAATATTCAAGCTACACCATATTGTATAAGAGAAATCAGCTGATAAGTGGAATTACAGACTCTTTGGGATCATGAGATGCATCTCCTTGATAATAGATCCTATAAATAATTGAGTTTATAAGACAACTAAGCAGTGAAGTAAAAGAGGGTTAAAAACCAAATACCCTGCCTAGAGCGGGTATATAGCAGAAGAATGTAAATGCATGATCGAAATGCAGTTATAATGAATTTTCGCTTCTCCATAATTTAGTAGTAGCGTATCTGAAGTAGAAATCATTATGAAAGAGACAGAAAAGATTCTATATATAATTAAATATTGTAAACCAAGGGGAAGTCCCTAGGCAGCCCTTTCTTTTAATCTTGTGCTCGTGACTTACTGTGGAGGCCCCGTAGCATCTCTAATTTGGCATGTTGCCTCGCGAGCTATCGGTTCGTCAAATGCAGCCACTTAAAGTTGTACCGGATACTTCTCTCGGATGATTTTTCCGTATTGAGAAAAGAAGATGGGAACGGGAATGAATGCGAGTGAAATGAAGCCTAGCAGGGAATTTCCCCAACCGAGGCCGAGTGTCGCAAAGAGTCTTGGGCCAGCAAGTGGGAGCAGAGCACCTAGTAGTGATCGGGAAGCAACGAGGGCAGCACTTCCTGATGCTGCATGAGTCGGGTATGAGTCGATGATATAGGTCTGAATGGGGAGGTATAAGCCCATCAACCCAAAGCCGAAAGGTACCATGCCGATGATTGAGACAATCCAGTGAACATCTCTGTCGGTCGTCCAACCGTACCAAAAGAAGCTGATGGGGCAAAAGGCTGCGTAAAAAATCATCATGGGTAGCCTCATCTCTGGTTCGAATTTGCCGCCGTTACGCTGTGCCATTTTTGCCATTATCCGATCGTTGGTGAGTGCAGTCAGTATTAATCCAGCCATAAAACCGATGCCAATGCCCAAATAAGCCAACCCTGATAAACCAGTTGAGAAGCCATACTTGTCTTTGAATACTGAAGGAATAGTAGTGAAAAAAAGATAGAGTAATCCATACTCCAATGCCAGATATGTTGAGAGAAGAAAGACAATGGGGGATGTGCAGAACAAGAGAATCGGTCGTACCATGCCCATTCTCAGCTTCGCCAATATAGATTTATCAGCTCCCAGCTCTGTGTAAGCACTGTGGACATCATTCCTGCCTAGTTCCTTTGCAAGTTGCTTAGTTTTCCATTCAATGAGAACAGGGGCATAAGTCTCACGATTGAGAATCTCAATGCCAGCAGAGGTGATGCCTCCAACTATCAGAAGAACCCAAAACACCCAGCGCCAGCCCACAGTTTCGCTAATGAATCCTCCACAGATCGGCCCAACTACAGGGCCTAGCAACGGCCCCATGCTCCAGAGAGATGTCGCTAGTCCACGGCTCTCAATGGGGAAGAGGTCAGCGATCACGCCGGCTCCCAAAGTCAAACACCCGGAACCACCCATGCCAGAAAGCAGCCGGAACACAATCAAACTTGCAATATTCGGGGCTTTTGCACACCCTATTTGCCATATGACAAAAAACCAGTTCGCACTGCTAAGAACAATTCGGCGACCGTAGATCTCACTCAGAGGCGCAAGTAAGAGGGGGCCAAACTGCATCCAAAATCAGTATTTATACCTACTTCTTTCTCTTCAAATATGCTGGAGGAGCGATACATACTGAATAACCCAGCAAATAGATGCTCACAGTAAAAGAAAGTATAGCTTCGTTGGAAATCCCGAAATCGGCCCCGACATATTCGATAGCAGGTGACAGCATGCTGGACGCGAGCGGCGAGACGAAAGTGATGCCGGCCATCAACGCCAACAACCCCCATTTACGACTTGATGGAAAATTTTGGGGATTTTTGGGGTCATCTTGCCCATCCCAGCCAACAATGCCTTCGCTGAGATTCGTTTCTGGGAAGCGATGCTTGTCTGTTTTCGTGCCATGAGTATCCTTTTCGACAGATTTCTCAACGTCTGGCGCCGGTCTAGAATTGCTGTTCGATGACCAATTCGCATTGGTAGGCTTCGAAGCATTATTGTTTTTCTCAATATCATCCGTAGAAATTTCCTCGTCTTTTAACTGAAGTTGTGACATATTTTGAGAGCTAATCTTGACTGGTCCGGCAAAGAGAGCGCGTGAAGACGTACAGAAAACGAAGTTCGGTGGGCAGTACTATAAGAGGCGAATTTGAGTGATTCATTTTCGAATCTTTCCCTGGATTTTCATTCATTTTATCTCTTTAGGAATTAGTATCCAGAATCCCATCTGTGTCAGATTTGTAAGGTGTTTAGATTTGTCAATTTCGCGGACTTTATCGCACATCTCGGTTTTGTCGCAAATATCGGATTTCACGATTACCCCACATTCTGCCAAGCAAAGTATAAGTAAGAGAAATCTCGACCGTGAAACTTGACACTGCATTTAAATCTTTAATGCCCGCAAAACTGGAAAACTCAAGATCAAGAGTTTTGACCGCCTCCCCAAGTTCTTGGAAACCTAATGCTCTTTAATTGCTATAATCTTTATCTCCGAAGAAATTTGTAAAGCAACCCCTTCAACAGCAATTTTCAAGAAGATCGATCTTCTGCTCATCTTCTTCAGCATACAGTTAACTCTGTTAACGATGGGCTCCTTCGCTGCTTCCTTACCGTCTGGATATATCATCCAAGATGGGTATCCGCCCATAGCGGACTATCTCAACCTTCGTTTAATCTCTGGCCTCACTCCAAAAACTTCTTCACAAGCTATTGAGATCCCCAAAGGCAGTTGGTATGGTTGCTTTATAACTTCGGAAGAAGACAATTCAGTCGTCGGAATGGGTCGCATTATTGGCGATGGCGGATGGTACTTTCACATAGCGGACATGGCAATTCATCCACAGCACCAACGAAAGGGTTTAGGAGAACAGATTCTGAAGAGGCTTTTATGGGAAATTGAAACGAAAGCTCCCAAGGATGGAGTTCCTTACATCACACTTATGGCAGATGCGCCTGGAAGAAAATTATACCAGAAGAATGGATTCGTTGAAACGGCTCCCCATTCCCTTGGTATGGTTTTGAAGAAACCTTTAGACGGCACACTATGAAGCTGCTATCAGTATGACTAAGATCATATCACCAAACAACCATGTTAGAGGCAGAGCGGTTGTCAGATCGGCGATGACGGGTAAAGCCTTCTGAAACCACACTTGGGACACATATAGAAAAATACGGAATAAGACTTAGACATATGAGATTTAGAAAAGAATAAAAGAAAGTCTATATTTAATAATAAGAGTAACTAAAAGGCCAAAACTTCTCCAGCACAATCTTCTCTAATTCACCTAGTGTCGCACGAGTTTAAATGCGTCGCCTCGATTATACCTTACAGCCCAATTACTTAAGCATATGCGTACCAGCCTGCTCATTTCCACTAACTCTCGAATACTCAGTTAGCTCTTCAAATCTCACCACAGGAGTCTTTTTTCGAAATAAGAGCCCAAAAGTCCAAACATTTGCAATCTTCTGCAAAATCGATCGGTTGTCTGGTATCACTTCCAACATGGCCTCGGTTCCATCTTGTGCCAAATAGATATTAGGATTCCTTGGCAACAGGCGACCTGCATTCCATATATTCCATAGTAGTGAGTTGAGAAGCATAAGAGTAGCCTCAAAAATATAGAAGTAGACTTCGTACCGCAAAAGAGGGTTCAATTGTTTCAGCGCCTCAATATTAGTAATATCTACCTTTGTATTACCAGTATGTTCCACCAGACGATAGACACATCTTATAAAGATTAGCGTCATACTCATGTATAGTGTAGGTAGAAGACTTTTGATAGCCTTGGATTGTACCAAAGCTTTTTTACACCTCGTATGAAAAATAGCAGTCAGGCAGACAAAAATAGTGATAACGATGAGTTGAATGACAAGGACGGCCATTATTAGGTGGCTTCCAAGCTTTTGTGTGCCGGGTGATGCCGATGGATTAGCGGATAAGGAGGCTCCGACACCATTCAAGGCTTCGACCAAAGCCATGAGGCCTCCAAACACAAGAAGGACTTTAGAAGCGGGGAGAGGAGCGCAGTGAGGGACGTAATAAAATATGCGGCCGAGGACATGGTAGTTCGAGAGCTCAAGAAGTGGCCTGCAGACGCAAAATATCCATTAGTCACTGAGATTGACCATGCTTGACATGGATTTGTAACCTACGGGCACGCATATATAAAGACCTGACTTAGGATAAAAACAATCAGAGTGGCACTTCCATCTGGATCATAAATATAGTGGTAAGACGAGTATTCTCGAAGAGCAAAGCCCGCAGTGAATATTACGGCGCAAACGGAGTGCAATCCGATCAATTTAAATGCTCTGTAATGACTAAGCTTTAAAGTTAGTGAATATCCCCCTAATTTTAATCTTTTCTGGAAGTAGGGTATAGTTACAAGCATTGCCAGATATGAAACACAGCAGAAATGGCGAAAGCTATGGCGAAGACGATTGGAGCTCCTTTATTGGGGGCGTAGACATACAGGCTATACAAAACTACAACTCGTTAGTTTATTATTCTCATTGATGATGTTAATAGTTTGGTATTCTCACCTGGATCGCCTTCTGCTATTGCGAAACGAACAGAGCCAAAAAGAAAAGTCGAATGTTGTGTGAAAATAAAAGTAAGATAACATAGGCAATTACATTTGTTGACAGCCTGATGTTTATTCTAGGCGTCTAGAAGTAGTGAATAGAAGAATGGAAAAAAAAAATAGAGAGAAAAAAAAGCGTTTGCCAATGAAATAAACAACTTAAGAATTGGAGAAAAGTGAAGAGTAAAAAGAAAGGAATCATTGGCAACTTTGGGGCTTTTATCAACTTGCCAGAGCTTTCAAAAGAGAGGCTCAAGAGCAGCCAACCGGTCCTGGTGCAACAGGCGCTTTGCCCGATTAGGAGAAAAAAAGTGCCAAGACTTTTAGCTTCCGGTGGTACTTTCCAGACCCACTCTGGCCGCGTATTGCTGTTGACGGCTCGAGTTTCAAGTGCTGGAGAAGCCGGCGATAAAGAGTACGTGTAGACGGCAAAGGGGTGAGAGTCAAACAACTGTAGTGCATATCGCCAGTAGTTTAATTAAGTTTTGGTTCGTTTTGATCGACGTATTATTAATAACTTCTCGTTACTTTTTATAGCTGGCGGAAGGATCACTTGTAAAGCGGCATGAGGCGGCTTGTATCCACGGCAATCTGCAGCGTGAAGATGTATGGCCTCCCAAAGCAAACATCCCAACGAGTTTCTCCAGAACTCCAAAATTGTTCAAGTGCTCGTTTCGCCGTAAGCGGAACATAGGTGCCAGCATCGTAGCTGAGTTCCGACAGTTGGCTAGTAACAAAGGTGCGCATTGCTTCACTGCCATGGACGGCTTCTACCCCAAACACAACCAGCGGCCAAATCATGAACCTCTTCAGCCTTTTACTGGCGAGTGCATCTTTGAGAAGGGTTTGTAGGACTTCCCCGTGCTCAACACATTGCATGCGCAGCGCTGAAGACTGAGGAAGAACTGATAAACTCTGGAGCGATAAGATGCAGTATAGCGCAACAGCAGCCTGGTATGCTCTGCCCACTAATATCCAGTCTTCGTGACATGAATGTTTAGATTCAGCTAACTTCTGAGGTGAAAATGAATTGATGCGCTCCAATGTTTTATAGGCCGCCTCCTGGAGAGCTTTGGTATCAAAAACATCAGGCCTTGCACCCTTCATACGCAGGTGGTTGATTTTGAAGATTTCAGGGAACAGCTGTATCGGGCATAGATGAATTTGAGATGCCATAATGCTGTATTTTTCAAGTACAAAGCTCAGAGCCTCAACATGTAAACTTGTCATAAAGAGGTCTGAAGCCGGACATGTAGTGTCTCCAATTACTGCAATACTATATAGTGTCAGTTCATTATAACGGCAAAGAGTGATTGAAATGTTGTAGCATACAACCAGAAGCAAAGCATCAACGGCTGCATGCTTATTGACGTATATAGCGCATAGAATCCCCCACGTAACATAATCAATTTGTATATTGCGCCTAAATGGCATCGCCAGTCAAGTGATCTTCCCTGATGGATCTGTATAAGAAATGGTTAGGTAAGCACAACGAATAACTTCGACGTATCCTAGGGCAGAAGTAACTAACGTCTGCAAGTAGGAGTGTCAATATTCCAGCGATAATTGTATCACCCCCACGCTTGTCTTCCCTGTTGAGATAGTCATTTAGAGATCGGACAGCGAGGCCCCAGTAGAAATAGAACTTCTCCGTCAGTGGTTTGAGCTGAAGGACATTGCTTGTTTGGTTGATTCGGTGGCTCATAATCATGCACAGCATGCCATACTTCAGATAATCAGGACTTAGGCGTGCAGCTCGGATATGCATAGCAGAAATCTGGTAAAGATAGGGATTATGTCCAAAGTCATGGATTGGAGCTAAATCTTTATATATGCAAGAATTGACTATCCAGCAGATATTAGCAAACTACCTCCAATTATCGGCATAACGAACATTGAACCTACAGTATTCGAGGGATTGTACGATGACATGAACTTCGTCATCCGTCTCAATCTGTGGAATCGTAATATGCATATAATTTTCAACCGTGGTTATATGCCTTATCATGTCTGTTGTTATTTTCTCGTGGTCGTCTTGATTTTTCCGCCGTAAATTTTTCTTGTGTTTCTGATCGCGAGATACGACTCTGCCAGGCGTGATCCACTTCAGTCTGGTAGGCTTCACATCACCATACCCTGGACATGGTATGCCAGATGTATGGCATCGCTTGCAGCCAGGTTCCTTTGAATCGCATACTAAGCATCGTCGACGGCATTCCCAACAGTGGCGCTTGCCTTGGCCCCCCATATTTCGCATCCGTTGACTTGGAGGCTCAGAGAACTGAGGCATCGAGCGGCTCATTTTAAACTTTTGCGTATTTTTTTATTTTTTTTAAAAAGCAAAGAAGCAGTTGATGCTGGCCAAATTCAACTAGTTTAGCAGTTTTGAAGCTGCCAGCGCAGAGTTTTCAATTGCCCATATCTATTCGGCTTCGATACTTTGACCACATGAAAAGGAGGCTACGATCTAGGCAGCCTTAATAAGCCTGTCAGGGGCGCTTCAAGTTTGCGCCACAGTTCTACGTCAGCAGTCCGCTAGTATCGGGTACACCTACAGCAGTAGTTTCAGGATATCTGCGCCAGTTTATGCCTGTAGCTACATGCCCTATTATAGGTTGTGGAATTATGGAGGGTCTGCATATTTCTTTTTTATCGGCATGCATGTGCAAGAAGCCCCTCAGTACGAAAGTATTGGCCCAGTGTCATTTTAGAACATTGTCCACTTTGAAGTTAGAATGAGCATATACACCTCTGTACAAGACAGCGAGACGAATACGGGTCGCGCACATTGTTAGTTTAGCCCGCATTAACTAACTCAACTCCAGCCATGACAGATCTATCATCTACCCCTTGCAAAATCTGTTTCGATCTAGATGAGATCATTATCCGTCAAAAGTGCGACGCAGAGGGGTTTTATACCTACTGCCTATGGGATCTCATTCAATCGGCGAAGCAATGTTCCACCTGCGGCCTCATCATGGAGGCATGTAAACACTGCCATCCTCAAGCTGTCGAGAATTCAAGAGTTTATACACTAAGCTTCGCGGCCGATACGAAGTTGTCAAGCGAAAGCCTGTCTTTGGGCATCTGGCCTACTGAAGGCGTGGCGGACATGACTCATACAACATCTCGAAAGGTGAACATTTATGCAAAACCGGGTAGATTTTTACACAACGATGAGTGTGTTAACAAGAGAAAAGACTGACAGATGCATATAGGAGAGCCTTGTCCTTGGCCGCTTTTTAAATCGTGGTCGGGTGTCTCGAAGGGTAGTGATCATCTCGCTGAGCAAATCCTGAGCTGGATAAACGATTGTGAAAGAGACCACGAAGATTGCCGCGTGTCGCAAGCACCGATACTCCCCAAGAGAGTTGTTCAAATTATGTCGGATACGATAGGAACTCTCAAAGTCCGCCTTGTCGAACCTAAGCCGCTCACAGAGGGTCGCTATGCGTGTCTTAGCCACTGTTGGGGGAAAACTCAAATCCTAAGAACTGTGTCTGACAACATCAAAAGACTTGAGGATGAGATCCCGTGGAGTTCCTTATCTAAGACGTTCCAGGATGCCATCGAATTCAGTCGCATCATTGGCATTGAGTATATTTGGATTGACTTTTTGTGCATCATCCAAGATTCTGCGGATGACTGGGAAAGCGAGGCTGCAAAGATGGCCGATTATTATGCCAACTGTCACATTACCCTAGCAGCAACAGCTGCAGTAGATGGAGGCATCGGATTCTTCCCGAAGCTGCCTGAATACGACAAACCATTAGAGATCCAGGGTGTGCATCATGGCCAACGCTATCACCTGATCGCCGAGACAGGCATCTCACATCCGTATGAAGTGCAACCAGACTCATTACTCATCCCAGAATTTCCTTTGATGACTCGCGGTTGGGTATACCAAGAGCAAATATTGTCGCGCCGTTATGTCCATTTCTGCGCTAAAGAAATTGTCTGGGACTGTCGATCTCAAACCCTCTGTCAGTGTGAATCAAAATATGAGAACACACACTGGGACCTCTTCCGCACAAACTCCAGTAGGAGTATCATGCGTAACAATGTCAAGACTGGAAGGGCAGCTAGGCAACGAGAACTTTGGTACGACAACGTCATGAATATGATGGATCTCGAATTTACCTATATAAGCGACCGGTTGCCAGCAATGGCTGGGATTGTCTCCCAGTTCGCTAAACTATTTAACACGAGATATCTCGCCGGGCTGTGGGAGGCCACTTTTATCATTGACAGCTGCTGGTCAATGGACGAGTTTAGTCGTCGACCAAAAGAGCTGAGAAATATTCCTTCATGGTCGTGGGCATCCGTTACTGGAGGAATCGACATCACTTGGTGCCAGCGACCCTTGACAGACGATACCGTCAAAATCCTCTCTAAAGTTTTGCATATAGACTGTGTATCGGAGGGTCCTTTATATCTTGGGCGTCTTAGTAAGGGTCTAGTCACGCTGAAGGGACCGACTGTGAATGCCATTATCAGAGTCTGTGCTAATGACGAGCCCAACCCGTCTCCCGAGAAACTCTTCACCCTTAATTTTCACAGCGTCGGAGACATTGGTCTCGGGGAATCAACAATCTCCGGCTGGTCTTTCAGTCCAGATGCACCAAATGCTGAGACCAATATTTGCGATGATGGAGATTTGAGGATCATAAAAATGATGGCTGGGCATCTAAAGAGAACGGGAAGAGAGTGGGGGATATTTCTTGTAGTGCAAAAGGTGGAAAAGCAGGATAATTGGGAGAGAATTGGGCTATTATTTGGTAACAGTCTAAGACAAAGCCAAGGAGGCAAGGAAATTTGCTTTTTGAAATGGTTTGAAAGCGCCGCGCAGGAGCAAATAATACAGATTCAGTAATACGGGCAAGAGGTTTAGTGCCTTATGCAGCCTATATGTAAGGACTATTTCGAGTCTACGGAGCACAAATGCGCGAACTAGGATTGAGAGCTGCAAGACTTTTTCAAGACCTCAATTCTCTCATGTTATTTATATTTCTGGTGCGTTAGTAAAGCATATCTCTCTGTCCATTTACTTGAGCGACGGATCTGAGCCCTCCCGGCTTGCCGCTAATCTTCAACTGGCGCCAAATTGCGAACTCTGGCCATCGTTGAAGATGGATGAAGTTTCCATGAATTCCTCATATGCGAAGATCATGATATATTGGCTGCTGTGTTGAGGTGAGCACAGTAAATGGAGGCACGACCACAGCTTTTGAGCGCATGAGACAAACTCGTCTTTCTCGTGCTGACAAATCGATAGTACGTAGATAGCAAATAGTATGTCTCAGTTGAACTCAGAATACGAGTAATAACTGCAGCCACACTCTCTCAAAATCTGCAGGATCCATAACCATATACGGAGGTACCAGTAGTTGCTGTCTTACCTTGCCTCACATGATTCTGTGTTATGATGTCACTGACTCTTATGGCTCAGTTTCGAAGAGTCATTCGGACAAATGAGCATAAATGCGGATTGTTATGTAGGGCGGTTTCACGAGGCTATGTTTAACTCACCGCTTTTCACAAGAAATTGTATTTTTCTAAATGGTTTGGCCGCGTTAAGCCGTCAGAAATTTTACATCATTGCTGCTGTACTCCGTAATTTGCATGTATACAAGGCATGCTGAATTTATAGATTTCACCGTTCACTGAATTTGTACCTGCCTTGACTCCATCTGCCTGTTTGTCTTGATGTTAATACACGTGTAGCAGCTTCCGCAATACTGAACCAATGATATCATGGGATGGTAGTTATTTACAGCTCTCTGTACCGCCTCCCCACCGTTCCCAACATGGCGCCTCAACGGCAATTCTCGCTGTGGTACACAGATCTAGGATTCCTGGTAGAAGGAAGCAGATAGGGATGGGAAATGCTCCAGCAGATCGATATACTTACACTGGTGGCCAGTAATAAGCAACCACGAAGGCAGGCTAAAATAGCTCTCTCTCCCTTCCATATTAACGCTTTTCGCAAGTTCGTATTAATACTCTTGTCTCAGATATTTTGGGTAGGATGCATAGCTGGAGCAACAATACCTTTGGATGAGACGATAATACGGTATTAATACACTATAAATACTAGTATGCTTTCCCCAAATCTAACCATCTAAACCACCTTCAACTTCAACGCCGCTTTTGCAAGTCTCCTCCCCGACGCTTTGATACACGTAGTTGCAAACCATATATATTTACCCTATTGTAACGAATCCGCCGATATGCAGCTCTCAATTATCGTCGCTACACTCATTACAGCTATCACTGCGACCTATGGTATTCTCTCGATAAATTCTAGGTCTATATACATGTATCCTAACAGGTTTTCTAGTGTCATTCGATCCAGGCTATGACGATGGTTCACGCACGCTACGAGATGTATCTTGCTCCGATGGCCCCAATGGACTCATAACCAAGTATCACTGGGAAACTCAGGGCGATATCCCTCGCTTCCCATTTATTGGTGGCGTTCAAGGTACTACCTGGAATTCCCCATTATGCGGCGCTTGCTACAAGCTAGAATATGATGGCAGAAGTATACATGTCTTGGGCATAGATGCTGTCTATAATGGCGGTTTGAACATTGGCCTACACGCCTTGAATAATCTCACTAATGGCAATGCTGTCGCATGGGGACACGTGGATGCTACTGTTACGCAGGTCTCTGGAAAGAAGTGTGGCCTTCCAAATGCATCTTGAGACGTTTGGAAGAAGAATACAAGATAGCATCCGGAGATAAATAAATAATGGTATATGAGGCCCTAGTCATAAAATAGTATCTAGTTCGTCTAAAAATGTGCAATTTAAAATAGGAAGTACTCGTTTATGATCGTGCCAATCTCAGCCAAGCCACTGCCCCAGATCATAGTAATAAGCTTTTCTAGCTTATACTAATCTATTAGTTCAGATTTAGCGCTTTTGACGCGGAAAGAAAATTGGAGACGCATACAATAATACGCGGCCGGCAGCGTAAGCCAACGGGTTACAGCAAGAACGAAATTGGGCCGTAAAAGCACAAATCAGTCCCAATATATATACCCCCCTAAAAGGTTTAGGATTCCCTCTCTATATTGGTGACATTATGTATTAAAAATGCCGCCTATTTCAACGTAAAGGAATCCTCATACGGGTTGTTGGCCTAGTTGTACGATGGACCAGCCAATCTCATCCATCAGACAATCAAAAGAACCTCTCCGCAATTAGCCGCTAACCAGAATTTAACACAATACACCGGCTCTAGTCTACAATTCGCATAATTCGCTGCAGCTTACGCCATACAAAATAGGAAACACGTAGTAGTCCGAACAAAAGCACCTTGCCCCTGGTTCATACCCTTGCAAAAGCCTAAAGCCTTGTCAGATAAACTCGTATGTTAAGCGCTTTAGCAGTATGGTAATGCCTATTTCATTTCAGTAAAGAAGGAACTGAGCGGCTATCGAGAAAACGGCCATAAAGACCTGTCAAATTGCCGCTTATCCGCTTTTGACTCCATACTCTCCTCTCATGTGCCATAGTGCTGCTAAACAACAGCTACTATCATGAGCCAGACCATATCAAGGCATCTATCTATGATGCGTCAGTATATTCATGTGATAGGCGCGCAATGCATGCTACTGTACCCGCACCATCTTCGCTAATCTCATAAGGCTCTGTTTCTCCAATTCTTTGTTGAGATGGCTTCCAGCACGCCTTGATTCCCTGGCATTCCACAGGTAGAAGACGTTGTTACCCCCTCCGAAGGGCGATGGATTATTCCAGTTGCCCAAACGATGCCACATTCGGGCCTGCTGTCCATGGCTGCAACCATAGAGACTTTGATTTCACTCTAAAATTTGAGGCAATATTCTTTTCAATTCTTCCTGCTGCACTTTTCATCATCCTCGCCCTTGCCCGCGTCATCTGGTTATTCGAAAAATCCGTCATCGTGAAGGGTCGGGTTTTCCAATTTTCTAAAGCTGTAGGTACACTCGTTCATATATGTGCTCCCGATGGTGAGGAAATTACGGGGCTAGAATGTTGAGGTTAATTTATACTAGGCGTTCATTGCCCTTTGCGTTGCATTACGCTTCTCATCTTTTATTTTGAGTATCATCTGGCGTGGCGAGCAGGCTCCTCTGTTTATATCATCCGCGACACTAGAGGTGGTTGCCATCTCGTTGGCCCTACCCTTGTCTTTTCTTGAACATGCTCGTTCACCACGACCGTCGATGCTGCTGAGCGGCTACTTGATACTTTCACTAATCTTCGATGTTGTGCGAACTCGTTCGTTCTGGCTATTGGCTACGACGCGCACCGAAAGCGCCTTTGCCGCCGTTTTCACAGCCGCTGTTGGCGTGAAAGTTGTTGCATTCCTGGCCGAGTCTCAAACGAAAACGAGATGGATTCAATGGGATGCCACCGCCCACAGTCCAGAAGAGACGACTGGATTCTTTGGATTGGTAGTATTCAGTTGGCTCTGGAAATTATTCGCAATTGGTCGCAAGAAAGTGTTGACTTTGGATGATCTATTCCCTCTTGATCAGCATATGGCGAGTGATACTTTACGAATGAAGCTTCAAGCTTCAAAAAAGGCCTCTTCAGGCCATAGCCATAAGCATGGACTTGCCAAAGCTCTTGCCAAATCCATATTGGGGTCTCTGCTGCTTCCGATACCGCCGAGACTCGCCCTGTCAGCTTTCAAATTCTGTCAACCCTTCCTCATCAACTCACTGCTATCGTATCTGCTGATACCGGCATCTGAGAGACCGGTCAACTACGGTTATGGTTTGATAGCGGCGACATTTTTTGTTTACGGAGGCATTGCTATTTCAACATCCATTTACTATTATCTACGAGAGAGGGCTATTTGGAAGGCTCGCGGAGCTCTAGCCAGTTCCATCTACGAGCAGGCTCTACGATCTAGACTCTCGGTAGTTGGTGACTCTTCTGTGCTTACGCTCATGAGCACAGATATCGAACGTACCAGACCGGGCCTCATGTCTATGCACGAATTCTGGGCAAGCTTCCTCGAAACTGGAGTTGCTCTATGGTTGTTATATAGGGAGCTTGGCGTTGCCTTTGTCGCACCCATTGTTGTTGTTGGCGCTTGTGTTGTGTGTGTGGCCATCGCGAGTGGTTTGAGCGGCCCCAGGCAAAATCTTTGGATGGAAAAGATACAGGAAAGGGTCGGCGCTCTTTCTCATGTTGTTGCGAATATGAAAACCTTAAAGGTTGCCGGCTTGGCGGAATCAGCTGAAGCACTTATCCAGCGTCTCCGCGAGACCGAGGTTGGTATCGGCGGCAGTTGGCGAATGACTATAGTCTTGTTTGTGATAATTGGCTTTGCTCCATCTATGCTAGGCCCGTTATTCACCTTTGCCGTAACATCACGAACTCTCGACACCACTCGAGTATTCACTTCGCTGTCCTTTCTTGTTCTTCTCACAGAGCCGCTATCTCAGATCTTCCAATATGTACCTTTCTTGATGGCTTCTTTTACCTGCCTTACGCGCATTCAGACTTTTCTAGAGGAAGAATGCTGCGTAGACTTTCGTGAAGACGCTAGTCGGGCTCAACTTGAGGATGAGTTAAACAAGAGTTCAAGAGAAGATCACGGCGCGTTGATACAAGTCATTGACGGCAACTTCGGCTGGGAGAAGGAGAAGCCTATTCTATCAAAACTTTCTTTCAGCATTGCTGCCAATTCTCTAACCATCGTGATTGGACCCACTGCTTGTGGCAAATCGACTCTTCTCAAAGCTCTGTTAGGAGAGACGCCCATCCATGATGGTCGTGTGCTGATACAGCCTGCAGCTCGTCGCATCGGCTACTGCGATCAAACTCCTTTTCTAACCAATGCCAGCGTCAGAGACAATATCCTCGGATATTCTTCGTTTGACGAAGATAGATACAACGAAGTCCTCGAAGCGACGATGCTGCTCCCGGATCTTTCTCTGCTTCCACAGGGTGATCTTACCAAGATAGGGAGCAACGGTGTGAGCCTGAGTGGCGGACAAAAGCAGAGGGTATCAATGGCCCGCGCATTATACGCAGACTCCAAGCTGTTCTATTTTGACGATACGCTTAGTGGGCTGGATGCGGACACCGAAGAGCAGGTATTTCAACGAGTTTTCGCCGCCAATGGTCTCATTCGCCGTCGTAATGCCACAACAATCCTATGTACTCATGCGGTGCGCCATTTGCCGTCTGCAGATCACATTATCGCCCTGAGCCAGGACGGCCTGATTGTTGAACAGGGTACTTTTAATGATCTTTCTTTTCTTGGCGGCTACGTCCAAAGTCTGGAAGTCCAAGTTAGTGACAAATCATCTGAAAATCCGCCTTCAGATTCTTCATCTACTCTATCCGCTATAGAGAAGGGCGGAGAGTCCGTAGCCGCTACAGTTCGCACACCACCGCCGGCAATGTGGAGTGCAACAGATGAGCATAGTCGAAAGACCAGAGATTGGTCCGTCTATAAACACTATGCAGGGAGCATGAAGCCAATTACTTTGCTATCATTTGTATTGCTCGGAATAGCCATCGGCTTTTTCTTTAACTTTCCGCAGATCTGGCTGAACTTTTGGTCCGCCGATGTGGTGTCGGCTCACAGAGCTCACTCTCAGGCGTACTGGACTGGCATCTATTCTTTATTTCTCATCTTATGCCTAGCCTCTATAGGCGCGATATGTGCCATTGTTTTCATCTCCATGACTGCGCAGTCCGGCACCACTTTACACCATCAGACGCTACGTACGGTTATTAGAGCTCCATTACGATTTTTCACGACTGTAGACGCTGGAATTGTCACCAATCTCTTCTCCCAGGATATTTCGCTTGTAGATGTAGAGCTTCCCCAGGCGCTCCTCAATGCCACAGCAGAGCTATGCATTTCCATTGGCACGGCCGTTGTTGTGGCCACAGCCTCGCCGTATATCGCTATCAGCTATCCGTTTGTTGTTGCTCTCATATGGCTGATCCAAAAATTATATCTACCAACTTCTCGGCAGCTTCGTTTGCTAGATCTTGAAACAAAAAGTCCACTGTAGTAAGTCAAAGTCACGCTGCATCATGTTTACCTAACCCTTCATATTCTCTTGCACCGTATCACAACAGCTATGCTGACTCGCATCTCCAGTACGCAATTTACTGACACGATCGCCGGAGTCGCAACGCTTCGTGCTTTTGGTTGGACCCAAGAAAGCCTCGATTTCAACTTGGGCCTCTTGGACAATTCGCAACGTCCGGCATATCTCCTAGCCATGGTCCAACACTGCCTGACCTTCATTCTTTCGGCACTCGTCACGGTGTTGGCCACATTAGTCGTAGTTCTTGTCACTCAGGTCAAGGAAATCACAGGTGCTGGGCTAGCTGGAGCCTCAATGGTCAGCTTGATGTCTCTTGGAGATTACGTATCACATCTGATACTCATGTATACTCTCTTGGAGATATCAATCGGAGCTGTGAGCCGGTTGAAGTCCTTTCGTGAGACAGTGTTACCAGAGAGTTCTCCGGAGGAGGATGCGATGCTGCCACCTTTGTGGCCATTATATGGATCGCTAGATATCAAAGCTGTGTCAGCTTCTTACAGGTGCGTCATGATACGTCTCTTTATAATTGATTTGATGCTAACGTATTAACCTATTCCAATAGCAACGAATCGGACTCGCTAGCATTAGAGGACTTAGACGCGAACTCGGATACTACAGATCTTGTTTTAAGAAATATTAGCATAAGTGTCTCACCTGGTGAGAAGGTTGCCATTTGCGGTCGCAGTGGAAGGTGAGTTCGCCTACAGCTTGTACTTCTCTATTCCAGGAACTGATCAGATAATTAGCGGTAAATCCACTTTATTACTACTTCTGCTCCGTCTTTTGGATCCCCTTCCAGCATGCGCAGATGGCATTACAATCGACGATGTATCACTGAATCGAGTCAGTCGCTCAGTTTTACGACAACGTGTGATTGCCGTGCCCCAGGATTCCGTCTTCTTTCCAGACGGACACTCTTTCAAAACAAACCTCGATCCATACAATATGTCAACTGATAGTGATTGCACCGAAGTGCTTCAATCAGTAGGCCTCTGGCAGGCTGTAGAAGATAATGGTGGCTTAAATGGCAACTTATCCACTAGTATGCTCTCGCATGGCCAGAGACAGCTGTTTGGCTTCGCCCGTGCGATACTACGACGACGTATACGCAGTAGGACTGCTCGTACTGAAATCGCAGGATCAGACGAATATTTACGCAGCTCGTTTGAGAAGGGAGGCGACATCGGTGGCCTGCTACTCTTGGACGAGGTAGGGTCGTCTGTGGATAAGGAGACCGATCGCACAATACAAAGACTTATCAGGGATGAATTTGCTCGATATACCACGATCGCAATATCTCATCGGCTAGATGCCATAATGGATTTTGATCGTGTTATTGTGATGGATAAGGGGCGTATTGTTGAGTCTGGCTGCCCTCGAGAGCTGGTAGAACGGGAAGAGGGCGCTTTTAAAAGCCTATGGACCGCCGGAGGTCGATAGATGGGATTAATATTGAAGATGGGGCTCTAAGAGTGACTGCGATACCATGGTTGCACGGAGAAGAGGCATTCGTACTTCTGAATCGCCATAATGAATTTACACGCTTAGATGAGGGCGTTCTAATGGGAAGAGCTTAAATAATGATTTGGTTTAGAGAACTGTTGCTTAATTAATAGCTGTCACTAGACGGTATAATCGTGCTCTAGTTAGCGATAATCCTACGTCATCTTAGCCAGTAAGAAAGATTCGCGGTTAAGGAAGACAGCCAAGTAATCCAGTCACTTTTCTCTATTTGCTTCTATATATCTAAGTTTACTATGACTACTTATTTCATTCAAGTATAATGAATCTGTTTACCCGAGCATGCTGGGTATATTACCCCCTCCTCTTTTCGAAAGACTAGTCCCATCTAGAAATTCGCCATCGCTTACATAGTAATTTGTCTGACTCCTCGCCGCCACCGATCTTCACCCCACTAATAAGCGGCCTAGCGTCCCAAGTCCGCGATCGCAATATCGCAACTTGGAGATTTCGGAGCTCCAACTTTTTATTTTTTATTTTTGCAAACTTGTCCTCTCTCTTCCTCTCTGTATATTCTGCCAGCCAGAGATATCTCCCACAACCGCCATCGCCATGCCTCGAAAGTTGTCGTTTCCAACCTCTTCCTCCACCCTCTCTCTCGCCTCCTCCGCCGCTGGCACTCCCGTAACTCCAACATTCAGCTCCACGCCATCAGGTCTATCATCAACTCCCATATCCGCAACCCCCTCTCCCTTTCCGCGCGCCGATCTGCCTGCCTCGCTGTGCGACCCTTCACTGCCGTTCCCGCGACTCATCGTCTTTGACCTGGACTACACGCTCTGGCCGTTCTGGGTAGACACGCATGTCACCCCGCCGCTGAAGATCAACGCTGCGCATACCGGCGCCACGGACCGCACAGGCGAGGATTTTGCGTTTTACGGCGAGGTGCCCGAGATATTAGCCGTGCTGCCATATCTCAACGGCCCGAACAAGATAAAGCTGGGCGTGGCGTCGCGGACGAGCGCCCCGGGTTTGGCCCGCGAGCTGCTCAAGGGAATGCACATTCCGCCAACGGCATCCTTCCAGGACGAGGATGCCGGCGGCAGTAGTAGAAAGTCATCGGCGCTGGCGAAGAAGAAAGTATCGTTTGATGTGTTTGATGGAGGACTGGAGATATACCCCGGAAGTAAAATAAAGCATTTCGAGGCCTTGCAGAAGCGAACGGGCATTCGATTCGAAGATATGCTGTTTTTTGATGACGAGTCGAGAAATCGAGAGACGGAGCAGTTGGGCTTGACGATGAAGTTGGTTGTGGATGGAGTTACGTGGGAAGAAATTGGGCAGGGAATAGAGCTATGGAGAAGCAGAAGGGGGAGGGTTTAATAGAGCAAGAGAAAGAATACATATATACACATGCACATATACACCACAGCTACGTATAGAGTATGGACATTTGGAAGGGCAGCTAGAACATAGACGAAACAATCGAGCAATCAAATAGTCATCATTCAGGCATAATGAATCCATTTCCCCAAACCAAGCCCTATCAAAAATTATCCACACCTGTTTAAGAAAATAAATCAACCATTCTCCGCAGATATTTGGTATATTCCAAGTCCAGTTATATATTCCCAACCCAGTTAACATTAATACTCCTCACTTCCCCATCCTCGTCTAATCCAAAGTGGTCAAGTTTCCTCCTCTTCTCCTCTCAAAGACGAGGATGATGAAAGTTTAAAAAAAAAAATTCTCCAACAATGTCAAAACCACGCAAATAGTCTGACTCCCTCTATCTTTTCGCAATATACAAAGTCGAAAAGATGTGGGGGACGCATATGAAGAGGCATTCTGTATATGCAATATGTAATAACGCTATTCAAAAACCAGATGATGAAAGCATGGGTGCTCATATCCAATGTATTTGCCTTTGCATGTATTATTACGTGCTTTTTTGGTCTCGCTTTATGCTGCGGCGGTAGCAGTAGCAGTGGCCAAGGTGGTCACTTCTGCTGTCGTAGTGCCGTTGGTCTTTTCGTTGTTAATGTTCAGCTTCTCAATCGCTTCGGCGGCACCATCCGTCTGTGTGGTTTCATCGGTCGTTCCGTCGAGAGTAGCTTCCGTAGTCTGAGTCCCCTCAGACACGTCGTCGGTCGCTGTGTTCGCTACGCTTTCTGTTTGGGTCGACTCTTCAGTTGTCTTCTCAGCCGGCTTCCACGCCTTGGGGAGAGAGCAGATGATTTCTCGCTGCGTCTTGCCCTTCTCGGCACCAAGTCGAACACAAGCTATTCGGTCCTCTCCCGGGACGTCCTCCCAGAGCAGTGGTCCGCTGGGGAACGAGCTATGGCCCTTCTCCCAGCGAATGACACCATCCCATGCAGGGTCGGGAATGCCCAGCTGGCCAAATGTGTAGTCAAGCTCGCCGCCGTATTTCTTCGGGATGTTCCTCGGGTCAATGAATGCTTCCAGCGTGGGCTTGACCTCGTGGGGAGCGAGCACGAAGATTTTCGACACGGTAATGGGATCAAACCACCGCTTGACCCAGCCCCAGACTGTGCTGAAGAAGATGGGCGCGCCGATGATGAAGATCCGATCCAGCGTCTCGGGATAGTGTGCCGTGGCCAGCTGTGAAGCGGCTTGCATGTGGCCCTTGAGGTTCCAAAATTGCTTCAGTCCAACGCCCGAAATATCCACAATGTTCGTGCTCATCGTCACGGGCACATCGGCGTGCTCGCGGTCCATCAACTGCGTGCAGAAAGGCTGGTTGAAGCGGGTGAGATTTTCGTAGAGGGCGAAGAGCCGCAGAAGGCCTGGAGGCGTCTTGCCATCAGTCTTGGCCTGTGAAAACGTGCTGTTTGCGCCCTGCTTCTCGTAGTTGGCGATTGTTTTGGAGTCGAGGGTACGAATTTCGAAGACGTAGAGAGGGATGCCGCGACGGTCACGGCGGCCGGTCCATTGCGGATACTGTCGCGTGTAAGTCAGCGTCCAGTCATGTAGGCGGCAGTAAATAGAGTAGACTTACCAGGCGACGGCTTTGCTCGTACGCCTCGAGCTCGATGGTCTGGTACAGGGTATCAATGTTGTTCGCCGCCCGCCACTCTTCGGTATCCTTGAACTGAGTCAAAGCATCGTCCACGATCCACCGTCTGGCTCGCAGATATCGCAGTAGCGTCTGGTCGTCGTGAGATGGCGGCGGGCCAGCTTTCCACAGGCCCTTCTCGGCCAGCACCACCTTGAAGCGCTCTAGAGCCTCCTCCTGGGTTGCGTTCAAGTGGCCCAAGTGGCCGTTGGGAAAGATTCCCGGGTTGGTGGCTGAGCTTGAGGACATAACCCGGCCAGCTGGCGCGGAGCCTTCGAAATCGGCCGTCATGATGCTCTCCACGATATTTCTTGCAACACAATCCTCTCGTAGAAACCAGGTGCGTATAGACTAAAGAGAAATGCGATATGGCGCGCAGCTTGAGGTGTAATATATGAGTATATAGAGAAAATAAAAAGCGATTTCGGCTCGGTAGTCGAAAGGGGAAAAAAAAAATATAAGAAATAAGCGTACCGAGGGAGGGTCTTCGGTTCAGCGAACAAGATGAAGCCCGCACCCAAAAATGGCGGTTAAAAGGGGGGCTTACGGAGTATACCGAAGAAAAAAGAAAAAGGCACGCTTAGCAGCTGAAGTCGCGTTTTAACCAAGTATTCGAGCAGCGAGCAGAGCAGTTTGGAATACGTTTGACTGGTCGGCTGGTGATTAATAAATGGGTGTGTGGGGAAGCCAAGCAGGACAGACAGATCCAGCAGCGACGCTGACGGCAACTTCGGAGGCCGGTAGGATCCCGCCCTAGAAAGAATCTGGCAGAATCTAAGCACTCGGGCGCCTGAAGATGTAATAAGAGAAAAAAAAGGGGGGCGGTTGGTTTCCGGCCGGTATGGGGGTGCCGAAGCAGAAACAGGGAATTTTTGTGTCTGTGCCTGGAAACAGACGCTGGTCGTGATCGATGATGATTCAAAGATGCGTTGTTGCTTACAGCTTGGGCTCTGTTTCGTTCATGTTACTTACAAAGCCGCCGGCGGGCGGGCGGGCCATACCAGGGGAGGTCCGGTGTCTCTTATATCATCACGCGGGCAGAATTACTGAGCATGCACTAATCACGATCCTGATCTCCGATTACAACACAGACTCATGAAGTTCCGAGACACTATATTCTTCCGCAAGCCTATCCGCGGCAGCCACCTGTGACGACAAAGTCTTGGGCCTACTTTTGGCCTCTGTCGTCAAGCCGTGCTATATATATCCCGGCCGCTGCTTGGTGCGGAAGCCTCGGAACAAGGCAAATTTCCGGCAAGCCCGACCTCTATCGCCTCGGATCGATCAGAGCCCAGCAAACTGGTTTAGGTCTACAGGAACAATCAAAATACTCTTCAGGGTCTCGAGCGAGGAAGGTTTTTGGCCGGCCTAAAATCCGCCGTCAGATGGCCATAGACCTTCGATTTAAGCTCTCGATGGACGCCATCTGACCTCCTCAAACCCGCCCAGCACGGTGAACTAATTACCAGATAACCGGTTTAACTCATTATGGCGCTAGTCTCGCCAATGACAGCTGTTAAGTCCATCGGGCATTCAAGGCACCTCAGCCGGGACATGTTCCGGCCGAGTAAGCGTAAATGGCCTCCTCATAAGCTGCTGCTGTCACCGAGGTGAGAGTATAGAGCACAGATGAGGATGATTATGTAACAGAAAGTGATGACTTGATTCCGAAATGAAAACTCCAAAGCCCGCAAAATCTGCCAAGGCTCTAGGGTAGACAGACGGACGACGGGCTTAATTCCGTGCCGTGTTTTTGTCAGCTTTTGGCGCCGGTGGCACATGGGTTGGAGGGTTGCCACATCTTAAGTCCACGGAGGTTTGAGTCCTTGGATATGACGATGAGGCGCCCGGATCGGCATTGGACAACGTGGGTTTAAGGGCTTTGGCTTGATTCTTCCGGCTATTATCACTTACATACAGTATGAGAATAGGTAGCAAATGGGATAGCGCTATAGTATTTGGATTAGTTTACTATTTTTGAGTCTCAACACTTCTCGCGTTTATAGTCTTGATTATGAAGGATTCAAGACTAGCCATGTTCTCAGCAATACCCTTTAGCCAGGTGAGACTGACTATAACAGCTGCAGCCTCTCTTTGAATGCCTTGATTTTCTACGCTAAATTGCGCCTTCAAGATGAGTAATCTATGTTTGATCTGGCCAATGTGGTCACAATAACAATGCCATGAATACTTGTTCCTCTTGTTGGAAACCAAAAGCGAACAAAGGAACAATAATTGTAAATAATCGAGAGCCGTAAAACCACCATCTTGTCAGCGTTACGAGGCAAGCAATAGTACGCATGAAGCCTATAGCCTAGATCACCATCCCTTTTGCCCTGGCCCCAAACGTCATTGAACCCCGGACACTGCCATCTTGCATAGCCGCCGTCCGATAATACAAGGGTAGCTTAGATGGCCACTTGAAGCCCAAAACAGGGCCCCCAAAGAACGATAACTCGCGGGACGTCGATCCACCTTAGCGCTGCCGTGGGCTCCCGGCTGTTGTATTAGCGCTAAAATCAATGCGGGTGTATCTGAAGGCGGTTTGGATGCAGTGCTGGGGAGGGGGCCCTCCTGGCAAAGGAGGGGCTCTGATTGGAGCTCGGTCTCACTGCTTGCTGCAGGTTGTCGGAGCGCTTACATGGAAATCCGGCGGGACTCATGGAGGTATGGCAGGAACATGAATACTGCCCATACTTGTACTCTGCATATATGAACATACACACTCGCTACATATAAACCAAGTACACGTAGTCGCACCAAAGGGCATGGAAATCGCTGCCTAGAGTGCTGAATGTGGCTCAGCAACTGATACAGCCGCTTCGTGTGTAAGCTTTGCAGGTGCTAGCCATGCACACAGCCTACGCGCTTGAGTGAAAGGAGACTACATATAGTATTCCATTGGCCATACAACCGAGAACGGAGACTCTGATATATATTGCGTCTAGACCTCATTGTGAGTTTTAGCTCGTGCTCGGTCTCATACCCGGCTATTACTCTCGGTGCTACTTGGGGGCCTGAGTGCGCGCAAAGCAAGACACAGACCGTGCGGCGTGACTTGATTGATGGACTTTCCAGGGCTAGTCAAGCTGATATCATCATACAATCACATCTCTTGGCCCAGATAATATAATTCCGATAACCTGCTTCTAACACTGCCTATCGGGTGTCTTTCAAACGCTGCTGCCTATTTCCGTTTCCTATTTCCATTTAGCCTGGTGATGTTCTATTCATATTCTCGTGGCATGGCTGCTGTACAACAAGTACCGTCAGAGCGTCAGCGCTGGCGGCTCTCGTTTCACTCACTCAACCTTCTCTGGTAGAAGCGCGCTCTGCCCCCATGTAGTAGTATGATCCAATACCACTCTGGCCGGGTGTGCTCCATAATAATAGCTGATTACTACTTCAACATATAATCAATACAAGGACCCCCTAGAACGAAGCAGTGGCCAGCACCGACTCTAAAGCTTAGCACCTTGAGTCGAGCAAACGCCACGCCCCCTCGACCATCTTCTTGACTGAACAATCCCCATGACCACAGAGCTGGGACCAACGCCCGTCGCCGGTTGAAACCAGGGACAAGCCGGCCGTGCTCGAGCCCGCCATCCCGGGACCCCTCGCTCGCTTAATCCCGCCTCCCGCGCCGCCGCAGTATGAACTGCCGCCGCCGGCCAAGATGACCATCTCGTCCAAAGGGCCGCAGTGCTGGGAGTGTCTGCGCCGCAACTCGCCATGCGACGGAAAGACCCCGATATGCGGCAACTGCAGCTCTGCCGGCATGGTCTGTCCCGGCTTCACCAACAGTCGGCCGCTCACATGGCTGCGCACCGGCATGGTCTCGCGGATTCAGAAGGGCAAGCCGGCAGCCCGGCCGAATGCGACGGCTACGGCTCGAGACTCGAGGCGGCGCAGCTCCGTGAGCACCTCGGGCACCTCGAGCGCGATAATACCATCGCCAAAGTCGATAACGAGCACGCCGCCGCGGTCTCGGGTGAGGAGAAAGGCGGCTAGAAGCGATCGAGGCAGCGATGCTGGCACTCCCTCGGGAGCATCATCCTCTGGCTGCAGTAGTGGTGATTCCCCTCCGGATTCGAGTTCAAATTCAACAGCGGTCGTCGGTAAGGCCATCGGTAGTAGAGATAGCGATGAAGATGAAGATGGAGGCTCTTCGCAGAGCATAGCAGATCCGAGACATCAGCTTGTTGCCTGCAGGAATCGATCTGGAAACAGCCCTGCGGATGGCGCTATGCAGATCCATGCAACGGCCATTCCTCCCGACCTAAGACCGCAGGATTGGGACTATATCGACGCCATTAAGATGTGTAAGTTTGATTCTCCCATGTTGCCAACTCCACTCTTCATCTCCACCTTGTCCAGGCGTCTAGGCTACAGCTTTTCGCATGTCTAGTATATGCGTAACGTTGCGCCAAACAGCCAAGGGTTGGCATTTCAACTTGTTCGTCATGTCTAACAGAGTTGCTTCTTCTCTTCAGACAACAACCAACTGCTGCCAAGGTTGCGCTCACGGCAGATTATACAGAATCCCGCTTGGATGGTCGAACTAAATGGCGATGCCCTCCAGTCTCTCTCGGTTGCAAACCGACACTGTTTTCTTGCTATTGCGGTGGGCTATCACATCATGTATGTGACGCTAAAGAACAACCTCAGCTTGGAACCCGCAACTACCGGGCCGGCGGCTCACTTGTGGTGGAAATTCTATCTTCACATTAACACGTCTATAAGCGCTCTCAATGATGACATACAGCAGAGCTTCCCAAATATTCTCAGCATATTCTCTAGCATGGCGCACTTGATGAGTGCGGATGTAAGTCTTCTCTTTTTGCTTTCCCAATCTCGTGGGATATGTTCAAGTATCAGAGAGGGCGAGCAGTTACTAATCTTTCTCCTCTTAGATCTTGCTCTTTAATTCAAATTCATGGCGCGTTCATGCCGACGCCTATCTCTTACTAATTAAACTCTGCGGTGGCCTAAAGAAGCTGATGAACTCTTCCACAACCCCGTTGCTGATGCAAAGCTTTGTCATGTAAGATTGTTTTTTTCCAATTGCTGACCCTCTAATACCAGCGATTTGAGACTAACAACATTTCTTCTCTGTTGCCAGCGGCGTCACTGTGTTCAACACCACCAGTCCGAGCAATGAGCAGATGGTTGATGCCTGCAACTTCGACGTCGACGATGTCATGACCATATACGAACTTGGCAGCAGCCCGCTGTTCTACTGCCCTGCGCCCTTATTCAAGGAGATGTTTCTCATCAACCGCCTCCGCCTCGAGGCCGCAGTCTCCCGCGGCGATTCCAAACCCAGTCTTTGCGGCGTGCTTGAACGAATCGACGCATACCCCATCCAAGTCATGACCGATTGCATGGACCGCAAGAAAGCCAAAGATCTCCACCTCGTCTCGTTGCTTTTCAAATCCGCAGTGGCTGTCTTTGGCTCCATGACACTGCCTTGTACTTCCGAGTGCTCCTCTCGCACGCCATGCGCAGAGCTTCAGAAAACCCACCGAGAGCATCTTTTGCATCTTCTTGACACCTCGTCCGAATTCATGCCGCTCCTCGACCATATACTGTGGCCGGTGATCGTGGCTGGCGCTGCCGCAGCCACTGAGTCTGTAGAAAGCCAGACGCTGGTGGAGATGTACTTGCTGAATAGCGTGCGGGATCCCTACACGGGAGGGTGCACCAGGGTCGCGTTGGCGACGATGAGGAACTTCTGGGCTTCAGGGAAGACGAAGTGGGACGAGTGCTTTGACAAGCCTCATGCTTGGATGATATAGACATCTATTACTTGCGAATACGTTTTTACTCTGGCGTGTCTTGGGGGTGCAGGCGATTTCAGTCAGCCCTAGGATACGAAAACAAGCTGCCTACAAGTATCGATCTCATTATTGATAGGCAACACATCACGTTGGTCATCACTCTTCTGCTGGGATGTTATGCTGCTGTCTGGTATCATACCAAATAAAGGAGATATCCACTTTCATAATTTAAAGCAGGTACTTTAACAACTACCTAGCTGTAAAGAAAGCAGCTGAGCAAAGCACGATACCCACCTATACTGCCAATCAATGCCACCGACACACTACTTTCATAAAATATATTTCTCTCGTGCTGAGTTTACGCACGTTATCTGCCAAAGTTTTTGGCTAAGCAGGGTCAGGGCTCGAAATACGACGGTTTCGTATCGAGAAGACATTTGCTTATATACGTTATACCATTCAACTTGAGATGAGGAACAGGCGCAGTCTCAACAAATTTATTTCTTAAAGAGTATTTCGCTCTTTGTCACGTTCGATATCCCATGAATGAGAAAAAGCAAAGTCCATTTTATTTTGTACTTATTTTTTTATTTATTATATTTAAACCTTTTTCAGGGGATATGCGACGTTGATTCGGCTCGTGGTTGATTAATGAGCAGACACCATGATCTTTAATCTAGCCTCTCACGAATGTTACATACCGAACTTGGATCATTCTAGACGTCAACAGACCGTAGAAAACAATTCCATTCAGCGCTGATATCAAAATAGCTATAATAAATAATGTGTCTCTAAGAAATCGTATATCACGTCCTCTCCATCATGCCTAGTGCAGTTCTCTCCAAAAACCAAATAGTCACGCCATGATACTGTGCTCTTCTTTCAAAATCCCCATTGCTTTTTTAGACCTTGCTTTCTTCATCCAAATCTTCGCCTGACGGCCCACTACGTTTTAGACCTTCCATCGATTCATCACGTTTCGAACTCTCTCCTTGGCCTTGCTCATCCACGGCTCCCTCAGCACTCTTGATGCTGCTGGCCCTGCTCACATCGGCGCTGAGAGGACTTTGCACCCGCAATCCAAGATCCTTTTCGGCGTCCGGAGGCTTTGCATTATCGGTGCCTTTCCAATTCGCAGCCTTGGTTTGCGGCACCGGCTCGCCCTCCTTCGGCTCGATAACCTCTTCTTCTGCCTTGGCCTCGCCGCTATCCGCAACTCGCCATACGACCGACATACGATCGAACGCTCTCGTTCCTTTCCTGCTAGATCCTCGAATGCCGTCCATGGCTTCCCATTCTATTTCAAACACACCATTTTTGTCTGCTTTGCCCCCCTTCTCTGGGCCATTTCCCTCGAAAAAGACATTGAACCACACATGAGCGACGGCTGTAACCATTGTCAGGCCCATTGACTTGTGCGTCCTGTTTCGCCGCTCAACAGAGATGCTGACGTCGCTGTTGGAAATGCGAATCGGGGTTTTTGGCTTCATAATGACGGCTTTGCCGCCAGGCTCCGCCTCGTCGGGAGCCTCTGTGCGGACCTCTGATGGAGAGGATAATGTCGGAGATGCGCTTGATTCATTAGAGTTGATCAGGGCTCGAAATTTGTCAATTTTAGAATGCGATCCTGGCGGCGATACTTTTTCAATCAGCTTAGCGCTCTTCCGTCGTAGAAGCTGTTCCATCGACGAGTCAGATGGCCGCGGCGGGGATGGAGAGTCAAGAGATCCCTTCTTCTTGGATTCGCCATTTGATGAACTTTCTGACTCTCCCGTATCACGAGCTTTGTCCTTGTCTTTTGGACTCGAGTACCCCGCCAAATCCCACATCATTTCCGTCAGGCCGCCGCCTTCAGGTGCACCTCCTTCAACCACCATTCTCTCTTGCTTTGAGAAAGTGTGCACCGTCTCAATCTTCTTGCCTTCGTCCACAAAACATTCGACCTCCATTTTGACACCGTTTCGGAGCCCCCATACGTGAATCTCTACAATTTCGATCGGGCGATCTGTGTATTTCTTTCCGCCCTTTGTCCAGCGATCAACGTAGTTCACCCACCGTAGCTGCGAAGGAATCGATACGCCAGCTCCAAACTGAGGCCTCATGCGGCGCTGCGTGAACTGCGTGAGCGCATCTTCAGCTTTCCAGCCCTCCTCTGCGATGAGGTAGCTACAGCTAGCGGTACCGCTCCGCCCCTTGCCCGCCTTGCAGTGAACCACCACAACTCTATTCTTATTTCTCTCTGGCTTGGCCGGCATTGTGGTGGAATCCTTTGCGTTGCTTCCACTTGGCGGGTTAGACGATAATGGCTGCGCACTCTCGCTTTCAGCCTTGGCGGCAGACTTCCCACCCGGCGCATCTCCCCCGTGAAGCCAATTTCTCATGCTCGCCATTATCATCGGCATCAATCTGAATGGCGGAGGATGATGGTCTGGCCACGGATAGTGCCATATTCGATTGTAGACGGCTTCGTCTGGGTATCCCGTCCCTTCAGCACGGAATTCCCAAATCGCCCAATCTTCGCCATGTTTTGAGTCGAGGAAAGCAACGAGCTGATCGAGAGGGGTTCGGTACGCTAGTTGGGGATATGTCTGCGAAGGGCCAGATCTGGACACACGCGCAAGGCCAAGGTCAGAATGTCATTTGTGCTTTGTGCTACGCATCGCATCACTCCTGATAGAGCTTCTACTCACGTTGCAATGATAAAGTCGGTCACGTAGCAGAGGTCCAAGCCAGCCTCTGGGTGCCACGTCCGCGGACTCGCAATAAGCTGTCGCAGTATTGAAGCCATTATGCGTCAGGCTGGGGAATTGGGTCGAGTGGAGGAGCCAGGCAGAGAAAAGAGACAACGCGGCTCTCTCCCCCAAAGAGGTCGAAGCGGCAGTTCCTGTGAGCGGACTGAGAGATTCACAGCTAGTCAGGGCGGGTATAAGAGAGATGACAACCGGGTTGATACAATTTGCACTGCTCTGCGCTGATGCTGATGCAAGGCTGGTAGAATCCTTGTTCAGGGCTGCAGAATCGATGACCTCGTTGCTGATCAGGACAAGATCATTGATGCCGCGCACTGTCTGTTAGTGGATCTCGTCCAGTGCAGCCGTGGCGTCTTAGGCCGCCGCTTCAGTGGCCTTGGGCGTCGTTACAATGGAAGCTTCAGTGGGCTGCTTAGGCGACGTCATCGTCAGACTGCCCCACGATAGCGTTTATTGTGCTGCTGCCCCTCAGCCCGCGCGCGTGCTTCACCCAGCTCTAGTGGACTAGTGCCAGGTTAGTGGCGTCGCCAGAATGGATGACATCAAGGCTATCCATGACATCAAAATCAAGCTTGTTTTGAAGCTATTCACAACGCGGTTCACTCCAGGGAGGGACAAAGAAAAAAAAAAAATAAGGAAGAAAAAGTGCCAAACATGTAAAGATTTATTGCTACAAACATAATTAAGTTCAAGAGCGTCTGATTGATTTTTTTTTATACATTCATTTCTCCCCGCAATCTTGTAGCTTTGAGGGATCCAAACACGTAGTACTAGTATTAAGATAATACCTTAGACATCTTGCCGAGAGAAATTGCTCAACACTATCAACAGCCACCAGTATAATCCCATTACGCACCAAACTACACGCTCTTCTTCCATACCATAACCCGTCTTATTAGAGCGGAGCTACCAAGGAGAAGGATTTTTCCACACCATTCTTCAACTACTGACCCCAGCTGGTCAATCTCATCCTCTATCTTGACCCCATTCTAGCCATCATAAAAAAAAAAAAAAAAAAGATTCGATGTTCTCGACTCCAGTCGGTCAAAGGCAAATTCGGAACTTCCCGCTAAGATTCAAGCCGGCCACTGGCAAGCTTTTGAAGTAGTAGTACAAGCAGTTGCCAGAGGTAGATTACCAGTGTCGCCAGTTCACTATGCGTCGGACAGCGACCGGATTGCCAAATTGACTTTCAATCACACTGAAAAAACGCCGAGCAAAATGCACCCAAGGTGCACTGCCCAGCCGCCATAGTTTGTTCCCGGTCGCATGTTTAACGAAGTTTTGGCATTTATGACGTCTTCTTAGCAGGGCCGCCGCTGATGTACTTGTTCAGCTCGGTCATGTCGTGGAACTGGATAGTAATCTTCTTGACAATATCCCAGCCTTGCTTGAGCTGAGGTGGGGTTCCCTGGGCGCCAACAAAGTGGTCGGCTCGTGCGACGACGTGAGCAAAAGAATTCTGGACATGGCTGCTCTGAGCATAGCGAGCTCGGAGGAATGTTGTGTACAGGCCAAGCAAGATCCACGACCTACGCTGGAAAAGGATGGCTGAGAGGAAAACCCGAACCCACAAGCTGATCTCGAGATAGGCGACAACGGTCATAGAGAAGTCGTAGTATTCCTTGACGAAGTTTCCGATCCTGTCGGCCAAGGGGTTGCTGACCTTGGGTCGGGCAGCGCCATCGGCGGCGGGTGGCGGGGGCATGAAGACGGGAATCAGGTTGGCGCGCGTGTAGGTGGCAACATGGAAGATGGAGTAAACCGCATAAGGGAGTAAGGCGAGGGGATACTGAGGGAAGAAGAGCCAGACGAGGGCCAGAGCTATAGAAAATTGTTAGAAATGTAATTGTGAATATCGCTCGGACACACATCATGCGACGTGTCCATGTCGCTATTGAGCTCACCTAGGTATTGAACGTTCTCATCGGCAAGCAGCCCGAGAATACCATTGGGCGCCCTGGTTCCGGTCTTTGCGCGGGCTCGCTGAGTCTTGTAAACGACGATTCCATACGTAAGAGCGGCAGCGGCAAACGACGTTCGGTAGGAGAACTGGGCCATGCCGCTATAGTAGTTCATGAACAGCCATGACAGCGCATATCGAGAGGTGGTGAGGATCAGAGTCAGGTGCCTGCAATAGATGAAGCGTCAGCCGTGTGTCTCCATGTTACTCCTCGTTTTGTTTGCCCATGACCCTCGCCGTCCGAAGATCCTGCCCCTATTCCGCGGCGGCGGTGTTTGTCTCTCGGGTTGCTTCGGCGAAGCAGTGTAGATGGGACGAAAGGAGCTCAAGAGCAGAGCAAGGCGGAGCCGAAGAATTGCTATTTGGTAGAATGGCAGGAATCATACCCAACAAACCAGGCGACTGCATGACAGGGAAACGACGTTAGCAGGCAATTCACATGCAAATTGCACAGAGAAAAATCATCAGGATTCGACAGCCACGCACATTGCAGAGTCTGGGCCAGAGCCAAGAAGCGCTCCTGGAGCGTGCTATTCGAGTTTGGCGGCGGAGGAGCCATTGTGTAGCGTCAACTGCTGTCGAGCAGCGAAAAACGTGCCAGCTGAGGGGTCGTGACGTTAGGCAGAAGGCGAGGATGACGATGAAGCTTCAAGATGGCGCGGGAGCTCGGCTCAGAGCTGGCGGGCAAAGCGATGAGGGGTAGCTTCGGAAAAGACAAATTCTGGTATGGACGGAGTAGCGATGCGTGGCAGCAGTTTTGGCGAGGTCGAGGATGCGGTATAGTATAGAGACAAAGAAGGAGATGGAGGAAGACAAGGAGGAGGAAGAAAGAAACGGTGGTGGGAAGAAGCAGAAGCAGCGGTTTGTCGGGCCAGCTGGTGGCTTAGAGGAGCTGGAGCTGGAGCCTTGCTTTATCGGCCTTCTATTGGCTTCGGCGGCGGCCGCAAACCGGGTCGTCAGAGAAAAAAAATAAGTGGATGCCGTCACTTGTTTGAGGTCTGCGCAGGTGCAGTTTTAAGTATGGAGGCATGATGAGGACAGCTTTCAGTAAGGCTCTATCTGTATTATTATTTTTTTTCTTCTCTTATTTTTTGCTGCGTCTTTTTCTCCTCCTCAAGGGCCACGAGTCCAATACGTGGCCATGTGCTCCAAACTAGACTTGAACTATTACTTTGTCTTGTGATTGAGCCTCACGTTGTTAGTCATTTCGCGGCGTGACAACGCGTTTTGTCATCCTGCAACTTCGGTCTTTGCTTTACGGAAGATCTTTCTCTCTCTCTCTCTCTTTTATGTCATCTCTCCTTCGACGTTATCTATTGATGCCACGATGCATGAAAATAAACCGCAGCCACTAGCAGCCTGGCATTCCAAGATATGCTGGCCTGGGCTATCGATCTGCCGACTATGATGAGTGATGACGAAAGATGAGGCGTGGTCAAAGAGTCTAGCTGCCACAAGCTCCCCAAGCTGCTTGCAAGTCTCCCGCAGGCTAATGCTGCTAGTGTGCCCACGCTCAGGAGCGCTAGAAGGTGTGGCTTTGCGGAGAGCGGTTGCGTTGAAGTGGGAGACTGAGATACGATACGGTAGTGCTAAGCCGTCGGGCATGGAGATGGAGACGGCCTCCGGTGAGCCCGGAATATGTAAAAACTTGGGGGTCAAGGGAGAATTGAAAAACACGATTGATCACTTGGCGACTTGATAGGGAAATTGTAGAGAGCTGAATCTAACAACAGCATAATATCAAGGTGGACACTGAAGTCATACCATACCAATGATACCATACATAGATTTGTAAGTGGCAGTATGGCGCATCAAGTTATCCCTCCATACATCTACTCAACGAATTATGACGCCAACTACATGTCTCTTTTCTCCTCCCTATTAGCTCTGTATACTCGCCCGTTTTAAAGCAGTACGTATCTTCGATAACGATTCCTGCCTCCAATGCTTCACAATTTCACTGTTTCTAGGGTAGGGCGCACATATTGCTATACGTGGGTAGTCTTACTAAGCCATTTCGGTTGTACATCGCACGTATGAGCTCTTGTTCTTTGCTGCTGTCGAATCCAGATAAACATCAACAGAATTGTTGCCCAATATAGAATGGCATCTAATTGAATACCGCCCAATCCATGGTCTATCTGGTGTCACTTATCATATAGTAGAGCCTCCAGAATGTCAGAGTGGCTGAGCGATGTAACAGCTGGATCAGCCTTCTGCAATTAAGCCGCCGTTGCAATCAAGACACACATCTACGAGTTGTCCTCGTGGTGCATGTTATGTCGTTCTGAGACAACTTTAGCACGGTACTTTGAGTTCTGTAGGAAATGTATTTTTTTTTTTTGAGTTGTCCAGTCTATGAGCGTGAGAGTGCATAAAACTTGACGCTAGAAGTATATCGGCAACATGATACAATCTAGTAACCTAACAAAGAGCCAACCAACACACATGGTGTTCCATATGCCTTGTTTTAACTCATCAAATAACACGCCTGTTCGATATTAAACCTGATACCTGAATTTCTTCAATATATGTCGCCAGCCGGAGACCCTTCTCACATAGAACCCAAGGAGTCCTCCCTTGCATATTTGATTTGGCCAGCAGTCTAAGCCACACTTCTTCAATGCGGCAGTTGTTAACGCCCTGGTCTGTCGAATACAAAACTACATATAGTAAACGAAAAAAGGGATGCATGTGATGGTCCCCACGCATTCCACGCCCACGAACGCGTCATACAGGGCTTGAGTGTGAAAACGGTCACGATATAGCAGCAGCCTCGAGCATTGATACGGGCGTTGATATACTGTCGGTTATTTAGGCATATTTCAATCATTTAGGCATTGTTTCAGTCATTGAATTTCGATATGCTCTTCAAGGCCACGCTAAAAGTTAGTATAACGCGTTGGAAAGGATGGAACACACAAGGCCAACACAATGTGAAACATCTAGCAACGTTAACTACAGGCGGGTGGTCAAAATATCCACTATAATGTCTCTCTTGGAAGACGTTGATGCTCTTATTTATGTGGCTTGCCGCATTTAGGAGGAGAATGCCATCCCTTTGGGAAATACTGTAGGAGCTATGATCCAGCAATGCTACCCTTCCCGAAAGATACTTGTCTCAAGGGTCTTGCTTAAAATAATCCTCATTTTCCTCACTTCTTTTCAAGCGCGACTGTAATTGCAGCAGCTATAACAGTAAGCTATTCAAGGGTCCTCGATGTATATTTCCTCAGCTTAAGCAAAGCGTATCAATAAACGACGACCATATACACACAATACGAAATCATGGCCACTGAAGGTCTTGAGATGCGACATAAGATGGAGAGAGAACTTCTGAAAGACGAAGCTCTCAGGCAGGCAAAGATTTTGAATCTAGCCTCGCCATGCGATGAGCCGCAGTGGACCGTGGCTATTTCTCTGGCCAAAGAAGTACACGGCCATGAGCAGGTACATGCATCTGCCGTAATCAAGAGGGCGCGTAAATTGCTTCGAAAAATGAAAGATGATGACGCGAATGGAAACTTTTCTACCCCCAAAAAGTGGATTGTTCTCGACGAGCTCCCCATCACCTCTACTGGCCAAGTGGATGAGAGAGCCCTCTATCGACTCTTGAACACTTGGGAATCGACGGAATCTGACCTTTCGCCGAAAGAGAAGAGAGCTCGCCTGGCCGCAGAGGCAGTACGCGCCAATTCTCATCCAGCTTCTGAAACTGGTATCCCCACACAAGAAACAGAGCTTGTTCTCCGAGAACTCTGGAGCCGAGTTCTCAATACTGAGCCTCAGGATATCGGCAGGAAATACAGCTTTTTGAGCCTTGGAGGAGATTCTATTATTGCTATTGAGCTTGTTGCATTGGCTGAGAAGTATGGAATTGGACTCACAGCTGCTACGATAGTTAGCAATCCAGTGCTTGCTAACATGGCCGCCATGGCGACCTTGGATGAGATAAACCATGTGGCCTACGACGTTGAGCCTTTGGGCCAATTGGAAAAGAAAGAAGTTGATACAATACTGAACGAAATTCGTACCAAGTGCGAACTGCCTGATGACAGTATCATTCGGGATGCATTCCCCTGCACAGCGCTCCAGGCCGGTATCATGGCTCTGGCAGAGAAGCAGCCTGGATCGTACATGACAAGACAGATATATGAACTGCCAAATCATGTTGATGTTTCGCGATTTAAATTAGCATGGCAAAAGACGGTAGAACGCTGCGATAACCTGCGCACCAGAGTTCTGCCGGTGAATGGCAAGACGATCCAGGCTGTGATTGAGGGTGATACTGCCTGGGAGGAAACAGCTAGCGAAACAATGGATTCCTTTGCATCCAAAGCTAAAAGAATCACAATGACATATGGGTCGCGCCTGTGTCGATACGCATTGGTTCGTAATGCGGATGGGAAATCCTATTTTGTCTGGATCATCCACCACGCGATTTTTGACGGATTAAGTGCTCGCCTCACACTTGATATATTGTATCAGCTATACTATGGTCAAAATGCAAATGCTTTGCGGCCGTATTCAGGCTTCATCAAGTATACTCAGTCCATTGACCAAGATGCTGCGAGTAGCTTTTGGAAGAAACAGCTGCAGGACGCGCGTCGAGCCAATTTCCCTCGGGCTCTAAATTCGAAATATAGCATTGCCGGTCGTGTCGTGGCAAAGGAGATTCTGTTCCCATATACGGCCGAAATGTCTATTACAAAAGCAACGATATTGAGAGCTGCCTGGGCTATTGTTTTGGCTCGGTACTGCGATACAGATGACGTTTGCTTTGGTACTACTGTTTCTGGGAGACAAGCTCCTGTCCCTGGAATCAATCAGATGGCTGGACTTATTATTGCTACGGCGCCTATTCGAGTCCGCCTGATGCGCGACGAATCTGTTGCCAAGTTCTTACAAGATATCCAGACACAGGCGTCTGAAATGGTTGAATTCGAGCAATATGGGTTGCAGAATATTGCAAGGCTTGGTGACGATGCAAGGGATGCGTGCAATTTTTCGAGTTTGTTTGTCATTCAGCCCTCGAGATCATTATCGTCCACAGCTGATTCCAAGACTGAGAACGCGATACTGCTCCGTGGCAGTTCTGCGGAACAAGAGTTGTCTGACGCCTCCATGCAGAACTATTTCAACTATCCTCTTGTCTTGGAAACTTTTGTAGAGGATGGCCATGTTGACTTGCGTATCACATATGATACTAATTCGATGAGTGAGGGTATGACTGAAGCGCTATTCCACCATTTTGACCATGTGGTACAGCAGCTTCTTCGACCACTGAATCGGTCGCTTTCTACAATTACTCTGGCAGGAGAATGGGACTTGGAACTTGCAAAGAGATTTAATAGTGAAGAGCCTGAGATTGTGGACCTCTGTTTCCACCAAATGGTTGAGAACCAAGCGCTAAGGCGACCTAGTAGTGTTGCAATTTGCGCGTGGGATGGCACTTTCACGTATCGCGATCTTAGCAGGGCGTCGAATAGGCTAGCTCACCATCTGGTGAACGAGTACAATGTCCAGAAAGAGGACCTGGTTCACGTGTGTTTTGAAAAATCGGCATGGTACCTCATTGCAATACTTGCAATCAACAAAGCTGGAGCAGCGTGGGTCCCTCTCGACCCTTCTCATCCTCAGCAGCGGCTGAAGCAAATAGTTTCGCAGACAAAGGCGAAACTGGCGTTGGCTTCACCAACTTGCTCGAAGTTATGTAACAGCCTGGTATGTTCAGTTCTTCAGGTGTGCCCAGATTTGGACAACGGATTGGCCGAGTGTAGGACGCGTGGGCCGAATGTGGATGTGTCGCCGCGGAACGCTGCCTACGTACTGTTTACGTCTGGAAGCACTGGCACACCAAAAGGTTTTGTAATGGAACACGGGTCTCTATGTACGAGTCAGAAGGCTATTGGGAAAAGGCTCGGCATAACACCTCAAGCCAGAATGTTGCAATTCGCTTCATACGTCTTTGATCTCTCAGTCTTTGAGATCGTTCAGCCATTGATCACAGGAGCTTGTTGTTGCATACCCTCAAGTAGCTGTCGCTTGGATGGCATAACTCAATTTATCAACGACTCGAAAATCAATTGGGCCTCTTTTACGCCTTCATTTGCGAGAACTATTGATCCATCAGAACTTCCAAGTTTGGAAGTGTTGCTGATAACAGGAGAGACCTTTGAGCGCGATGTTTTCCAAATGTGGGCTGGAAGACGCGGACTAAGATTGATCACTGGCTGGGGGCCTGCAGAGACCTGTGTTTATAGTAGCATGCGCGAGTTCAAGTCTGCAGATGAGTCTAATCTCAACATAGGACGCCAAGTTGGAGGTTATTGCTGGATTGTTGACCCTTCGGATCCGCAGCAGTTGGCGCCTATTGGAGTTGTTGGCGAAATTGTCATTCAAGGTCCTACCATTTCGCGAGAGTATCTGAATGATCCGAAAAAGACAAGCGATGCAATCATTACCACGCTGCCGGACTGGGCTCCTCGTCGTGAATCTACGTATTGGAATCGGTTTTACAAATCAGGCGACCTGGCTTACTATAATCCCGATGGTACCATGGAATTTGTCAGTCGCAAGGACACGCAGGTGAAAATTAAAGGCTTCCGTGTTGAGTTAGGAGAAATTGAGCATCACATTCGAGCGACTTTGAATGGTGTTTCCCTGGTTGTTGTTGATATCCTCAAGAGAGACGCCAACTCTCAGTTGGTGGCTTATTTCTCTTTCTCAAAGGAGAGGTGTGCTGCCAGTGAGCTGGACAAGGAGAGCGATGATATGTTTCTGCAACTCACAGAGGGACTAAGGGAGAAAGTTTCGGTAATGGTAGGCGAGCTCAATACTTTATTGCCGCAGTATATGATTCCCACTCTGTTTATCCCGTGTCGCTACATGCCCGCGAATACATCGTCGAAGCTAGACAGGAAGTTACTGCGCAATTTCACCCAAAGAATGAACCAGGAGGAATTGATTCAATACTCACTCAGCGCGAGAGACAAGAGAAAGCCGGAGACTGAAATAGAAATCCGCATGCAAAATCTCTGGTCGGAGGCACTGAAAATTGCAACAGACTTGATCGGACGCGATGACAGCTTTCTTCAGATTGGCGGTGATTCGCTGACTGCCATCCATCTGGTTGCTGCTGCTCGTAAAGCTGGCCTGTCTTTGACCGTGAAAGATATTTTCGATGATCCGCGACTGAGGGTAGTCGCTTCGAAAACGGTCGTAGCCCATGCACACCCCCAGAAGCCAGCAGATATACCACCGTTCAGTCTACTGGGAGACTCTCTCAGTGGTGTTGATCTTACAAAAACTATGCGATCGAAATATAATCTGCCGGAAAAAGCCATTGTTGAAGATGCATTTCCATGCACTTCGCTTCAACAGGGTCTCCTAGCACTCTCAATGACGCAGTCTGGATCTTATATCGCCAAACAGGTGTATCGGCTGTCTGATGATATTGATATCGCCAAATTTCGGTCGGCTTGGGAGAAAACCCTCTCGCTGTGCTCTAATTTGCGAACACGGATCGTGCCTTTTGGTGATGCTGCCATTCAGGTTATTATCAATGGAGATGACGAATGGGATTCAACCGAAGGATTGAGCGTTGAAACGTATATTCAGCGGCCTCAAATGTTAGCTATGGGCCATGGTACACGATTATGCCGGTATGCCCTTATTCAAGAAGCCGAGAGTGGCGTTTATTTCGTTTTCACTGCTCATCATTGTATCTTCGATGGTTGGAGTTTGCCCCTTATCTTCGGTACTCTGGGTGCATTATATCGTGAGGCAACTGTGCCGACAATCAGACCTTACGCCAATTTTGTCAATTATACGATGGTATTGGATCGAGATGCCGCAGTGAAGTATTGGAGCGCTCAGCTTCAGGGCGCGCAACAAGCTTCTTTCCCGCCTGCTGTGGAACTCGTACGGCAGTCGGAAATTAAAGCTACCCGCGTGTTAACTCATATTGTTCGCTTTCCTTCACTAACAAATCGTTCCATCACAAAAGCATCCGTATTACGGGCTGCGTGGGCAATTGTACTCGGCCGGTATTGCGATACTGATGATATCTGCTTTGGAACGGTATCCTCTGGGCGCAATGCTGACGTCCAAGATTTAGAATCCATCCCGGGCTTGGTGGTGGCCACTGTTCCTGTTCGGGTGCGGATTGATCACGAGATGGCAATTGGCTCATTTCTGCAGATGGTTCAAAGCCATACGAATGATATGATTCCATATGAGCAGTTTGGTTTGCAAGAAATATTGAAGTTGAGCGAAGAGGCTAAACAAGCCTGCAACTTCACCAGTCTCTTGACGTTGCAACCGATGCAAGTAGATACTGCTGGTGGATCTCTTATGACCCTTGTCACCTCTGGGAGTGAGATATTCACAAAGACTCTACAGAATTATTTTAGCTACCCACTGATAGTTCAATGCCAACTACACGACCAAGGTGCTACATTGGAGCTCATTTACGATGCAAGCATCTTACAAGAATGGAGAGTTCAAGCATTATCTCTCCATCTTGATAACGTCATCCAGCAACTCTGTAAGCAAAATGATAGACCACTGAGTTCTATTTTTGTTGCTGGCTCCTGGGATGCCAAACAGGCCTCAGAGTGGAATCCGCCTATTGAGCGGGTAGACTGTTGTGTTCACGACTTGATCTCCGCTCAAGTTAAACAGACACCAGGACACGAGGCGCTTTTCTCCTCGGAAGATTCCTTGACATATGCTGAGCTTGACGGCCTATCAGATGCTCTGGCGACACATCTCCTATCATTTGGAGTAGGTCCAGAAGTCGTCGTTCCCTTCTGCATGGAAAAGTCTGTCTGGGCTATTGTCGCCATGCTGGCGATTATGAAAGCTGGTGGAGTCTATCTCCCCCTTGACCCTTCGCATCCAGTAAATCGAAGGAAAATGATTGTTACAGATGTGGGTGCTAGCATCGTGATAGTATCTCCATCGACGTCTGCGACCTGCGACAGTTTGACGGAACATATCTTCGTTTTATCACGTTCAACAATAACCGAGTTGTCTGCATCGTTGAAGAATGTTGGTCCAACAAAAAGATCCTCGCCCAGTAACGCCGCCTATGTATTGTTCACATCCGGCTCCACGGGAAAGCCCAAAGGCACTGTTATTGAGCATGCTGCTGTTTGCACTAGTATCCAAGGATTCGGAAAAGCGGCAGAACTCAGCAACAACTCTAGGTCTCTGCAATTTTCAGCTTTCACCTTTGATATAAGTGTAGCCGAAATTCTAGGCACTCTTGTCTTTGGCGGCACCGTTTGTATTCCCTCGGAGAGAGAACGCTTGCAGGGCATTCCCGAGTTTGTCAGACAGGCGAAGGTTAGTATAGCTTTTCTCACGCCCTCGTTTCTACGGACCATGTCTCCGAGCGAAGTCCCTGACCTTAAAGCAATGATGCTTGTTGGTGAGGCGGCTGCTCGTGATACCTTGGATGCGTGGTGCGACCATGTGCGTCTGGTGAATTTGTACGGACCTACAGAAATTACTGTCTGCTGTACAGCTCATGAATATATCTTGAGTGATAGTCCGACAATGATTGGACGGCCATACAATAGCGCTTGCTGGGTTATTGAACCGAGCAACCACCACAAACTTGCACCTATTGGCTGTGTGGGCGAGCTTGTGATCCAAGGTCATACTGTTGGCCGTGGATATATGAATGAGCAAGAGAAAACAAGCCAAGTCTTTTTGTCAGAGATCGGAGGTGCTCCATCCGAGCCATCCCGATTTTACTTGACTGGCGATCTGGTTAGATACTTGGCTGGTGGCTCGATGGAGTATTTGGGGCGTAAAGACAAGCAAGTCAAGCTTCGCGGTCATCGTATCGAGTTGGGTGAGATCGAGGCCACTATCAAGCGACTGATGCCGGATGTTGCTTATGCTGCCGCCGAAGTCCTTCGAAGGGACATTGGAGATTCTATAATTGCATTTATATCCTATAAAGATAATGATATATATCCGTCAGAAAATATCATTATCCCATTAGAGCAATCAATGCGCGAACAACTTGCAGGTCTCCTTGGCAATCTGAGACACGAGCTGCCGGGCTATATGGTTCCTAGTTTGGTTATCCCCCTTCGCGACATGCCGTTTAATGCGGCGTTGAAGCTAGATCGTGGAAGACTTCTGGGACTGATTAAAGACTGGAAAACAGAACAACTTACGGTTTATTCTTTGTCGGAGAAGGATAGAGTCGCCCCAACAACCGAGATGGAAGTCAAGTTGCAGCGTCTGTGGGCTAAGGTGTTGAAGATTGACGTTGAAACGATTGGCAAAAATGACCCCTTTTTCGAAATTGGCGGCGACTCACTGTCGGCGATTCGACTTTCTTCTTTAGCGAACCAGCATGGCATTAAACTGCCTGTAGATGCAATATTTGCCGACTCAAAACTGTCGTCAATGGCCATTGTAGCTGCGGCTGCTGGCAATGTGGAAAGAGAAGTTGAGCTGGCGCCATTCAGTTTGCTTCCTTTTGAGAAAACAGATGCAATTACAAAGAATATTCGACACCAGTGCAAGCTATCAGACACTCAAGCTATTCAAGATATTTATCCTTGCAGTGCACTTCAGGAAGGTCTAATGGCTCTAACTGTTACCAAACCTGGCTCCTATATAGCTAAGAATGCTTACAAGATTCCTGCGTACCTCGATATAGCAATATTCAAGGCAGCATGGGAAAAGACGATTAGTTTATGCGACAACTTACGGACAAGAATTCTGATAATTAAAGATGTTTGCGTCCAAGTTGTGCTGGATCATGATGTCTCATGGGAAGAAGCTTCCGCCACTGATGCTGAATCGTATGTGTTACGTTCACAGAATGTGAGAATGGACTATGGGTCGCGGCTTTCGCACTACAGTATTTTAGAGACGGAAAACGGCGAAGCCTATTTCTTCTGGACGATTCACCATGCAATCTTCGACGGATGGACCCTCGGTATCATCATCAATACACTGACTGCGCTACTGAGAAATGAAGCGCCGCCTACCCTTGTTTCTATGCGGAAGTTTGTGAAATATTTTATGGATATGGACGTCAAGGCTGCCAACAAATACTGGCTTAATCAGCTACGAGATGCGAAGCCAGCTTTGTTCCCCCCTCGGGTGTCAGGACGCGAAGCTACTACCGAGGAGAAGAGAACCAATGTTTTGACTAGCAGTATGAAGTTCTCACCCTCGCGTAGTACCATTACGAAGGCTACAGTTATCAGAGCAGCTTGGGCTATAATTCTTGCAAAATACTGTGATAGCGATGACGTCTGCTTTGGAACAACAGTGTCTGGGCGGACTGCGTCTATCCCCGGGCTTGAGTCAATGCCCGGAGTGACAATCGCAACAGTGCCTGTCAGAATTCGATTGAGCTCTGATGTAACGTTAAGCAATTTCCTTGAGAGAGTTCAAATCCAGGGATCCGAAATGGTGGCATATGAGCAATTTGGTCTCCAAAACATCACCAAGTTAAGCCCACAGATCAAAGAAGCATGTGATTTTTCGAGCTTGATGGTTGTACAGCCCTCTGGAGGCGATGATCCTGGTTCGATCCTCGAGGCTTTGAACTCTAGCGAGGAATTTACGGAAGAGACGCTACAGAACTATTTTACTTACCCTTTAATTCTCCACTGCTTTATCGGCGAGGAATCAGTAAAGCTCGTCTTCATATACGACACTACCCTTTTGGCGGAATCTCAGATAAGAGTCCTCTCGTTCCAATTCGAGAATGTGATTCAGCAACTGGTTACACCTGATGAACGAAAGCTTACAGACGTAAATGTTGCAGGAGATTCGGATTTCAAATACGCTCTTGCCTTCAACGGGCAACCTCCAGAAATTGTAGAGGAATGTATTCATACTCTTATTGACCGAGCTGCGGCTAAGTATCCGAACTTGCCTGCTGTATCGGCTTGGGATGCTGAGCTTACTTACAAAGAGCTCATTGCTGCCGCCGATAGGTTAGCGAACCATCTAGTCACCTCCCATAACGTTCAAATCGGGGATATAATACACGTTTGCTTCGAAAAGTCGGCCTGGTATGTAGTGGCTACCCTTGCTATCAGCAAGACTGGAGCAGCGTGGTCGCCTCTTGATCCTGCCCACCCCCTTCAACGCCACAAACAGGTTGTCTCACAAACCGGATCTTCTCTTGTCTTGGCATCACCATCGAACGTATCGAGATGCGCCAGATTGGTTAAAAGCGTACTTGAAGTATCGGAAAGATTGAATACTCGACTGATGAAGGAAGGTCGATATGAGGATAAACTAGATGTTAATGTGACGCCTCAACACCTTGCTTATATCCTCTTCACGTCTGGCAGCACTGGCACTCCAAAAGGTGTTTTAATCGAACACTTGGCTCTTTCCAGCGCTCAAATGGCGGCTAGCAAAAGAATCGGTCATTGTCCGGGGGTACGGATGCTGCAATTTGCTTCCTATGCCTTTGACGCCTCGGTCGCGGAGATTATCTCGCCTCTGCTAACGGGTGCCTGTGTGTGTATTCCATCATGGGATACTCAGATGAATGGTCTGACTCAGTATATCTGTGACGCGCAAGTGACCTGGGCTATGTTGACCCCTTCATTTGCCCGCACAATACAGCCTGATAGTGTACCATGCCTCCAGATGCTAATGCTAGTAGGCGAAGCGGTGGGACGTGACGTTTTCGAACTGTGGTTTGGAAAGATTCGTCTGCTAAATGGATGGGGCCCTACGGAGGCTTGCGTCTATGGAGCTATCCACGAGTGGAAATCGAGGGAAGAATCACAATTGACCGTCGGGCAATCGATCGGCGGATTTTGCTGGATCGTCGATGCAAATAATCCCAATAAGCTGGCTCCCATCGGAACCTTGGGTGAAGTAATCATTCAAGGCCCTAACTTACTCCGAGAATACCTGGGAGATGAGAAAAAGACCGCTTTATCAACTATGCAAGCTCCGGAATGGGCACCGTACCAGGATTCGCCGTACTGGAGGCGATGTTACAAAACTGGAGATCTGGCCATGTATAACCCAGATGGCTCTATCCAATACCACAGCCGGAAAGACATGCAAGTTAAAATCCGTGGGCTGCGTATTGAACTGGGAGACATTGAACACCATGTTCACACGAAACTCGATGGAATTTGCCAAGTTGCTGTTGATGTCCTGAAAACGGATATTTCTACCGGTTTAGCTGCGTTTGTTTGCTTCAATAATGATACCATTGCAGCCGGTACGCCTGTTCCCGATGATCTCATTCAGCCCCTCACAGAAGACTTGAAAGTTTTGCTTCATACTCTTCGTGAGCGTCTTAACTCTGCGCTACCGACGTATATGATGCCAGCGTTTTTCATAACCTGCAGTGCTATGCCACTCGCTACTTCTGGAAAATTGGATCGAAAGATGCTACTTGGGTTGACCAAGCAGCTTGATCGACAAGAGCTGATCCAGTATACACTGGAGGATGGGGAAAGGATCAGAGAATTGCCGCAGACTGATATGGAACGCCGACTTCAGCAGATGTGGGGCGAAATCCTTCATATTCCTCCAGAAGAGATTTGCCGTGACACGAATTTTCTAGGGATCGGTGGTGATTCTGTCGCTGCTATTCGGCTTGTGTCTCATGCTCACAGTCATGGCATTTCCCTGACCGTTAGTGACATTTTTGATGATCCGAGACTGATATCAGTGGCCTCTAAAGCTTATTCAATTGAAGATGATATAGAGGAAGCCATCATTCCTCCATTCAGCTTGATAGAACGAGAATACTTGAGCCTCGTTTTAAATAGCTCCACTAAAAACCTTCTGGGGATTTCTAGTGACAAGCAAATCGAGGATGCCTATCCCTGTTCGAAAATGCAAGAAGGCCTAATGGCCCTAGCTATAAAACAGCCAGGCTCATATATCGCCAAATTCATTTATCGCCTTTCCGATAGTACAGATATTTCAAGGTTTAAAGATGCTTGGGAACACACTGTCGAGGCTATTGGTAGTCTGAGAACTCGTATTCTCCAGTTGGGTGGCTTGTCCTTCCAGATAGTCGTCAATGAGGATATACAGTGGGATAATACCAGCGGAAAAACATTGGAAACGTATTTATCCGATCTTAAAAAAGCGCGAATGAATCATGGTTCCCGTCTAAGTCAATATGCTGTTCTTATAGAAGAGGCTTCACAAAAATCCTACTTCATCCTGACAATGCATCATGCCATCTTTGATGGCTGGTCTGTAAGGAATATTCTAAACATGCTGCAGAACTTTTACCATGGTCAGAGCAATGTTGAATCTCCGCCTTATACTAGATTTATTCAGTATACTTTGGAACTAAATCATGAAGCGGCTGTTGAATACTGGGAGGCACAGTTACAAGGAGGTAAACGTGCCTCATTCCCCCCTACAAAAGCAGTTCCATCTTCCAGCCCGGCAAATGCTAGTAACACGCGTATACTAAATAGGATGATCGAAGTACCGAACATCGCTACTTCTGGTATCACGATGGCAACAGTATTGAGGGCAACTTGGACCCTTGTTCTTGCTCGGTACTGTGAAACGGATGATGTATGCTTTGGCGCAACCGTCTCAGGAAGGCAAGCTGCGGTGAATGGCCTTGTGGAAATGATAGGACCGATTATTGCAACTGTGCCGGTCCGACTTCGTTCTGACCCTAAGAAATCTGTTACGGAATTTTTGCGCTACGTTCAAGACCATGCTACCGACATGGTTCCATATGAACAATTTGGTACTCAAAATATTGCAAAAATCAGTAATGATGCCAAAGATGCTTGTGACTTTTCGAGTCTCTTAGTCGTCCAGCCCATGCAGTCGCTACTTGGAGATGGCAATGAGAATATCATGAAGGCTTCTGAAGAAAGTAAACACGCAGAAACCTTTGAGAACTACTTCAGTTATCCTTTGGTCATCCAGGGCCATTTATATGAGAGTCAAATCGAACTTGTATTTATATACAACTCGCAAATATTAATGGAACAGGGGCTAATCGCATTGTCGCATCAATTCGAACATGTTGCTCAACAGCTCGCTTCTCAAACAGATATGACTATCAGAAATATATCTGTAGCCTCTGACTGGGATGTTCAATGGGCAGCTAAGCTAAATCCCGACATGCCTGACATTATTGACTCATGTGTTCATACTCTTATCGAAAAGCAAGCCATTATTCGCCCAAGTGCCCTTGCAGTCGATGCTTGGGATGGCTGTTTTACTTATGCAGAATACAACCAGTCCGCCAATCGATTAGCGCATTATATAGTCAATGAATATGGCGTCAAGACGGGTGACTTTATTCATGTCTGTTTCGAAAAGACAGCTTGGTATATGGTATCCATTCTGGCAATCAATAAAGCTGGAGCTACCTGGGTTCCTCTTGACCCATCACATCCTCCACAGAGGCTCGCCAAGATTGTCTCACAGACCAAAGCAGCAATTGCGTTAACCTCACCAATTAACAAGGCTATCTGTGAAAATCTCTTACCCACCATTATCGAAGTCACTGCATCCTTTGATAAGAAGTTGGCTGAGACTTTCAAAGACTTGGATAAAAATGGTCCCAAAACTAAGGTATCGCCGCGAGATGCTGTGTACATGCTGTTTACATCGGGTAGTACGGGAACACCAAAAGGATTTGTGATGCAGCATGGTGCCGTCTCTACCAGTCAATCTGCCGTTGCAAAGAGGTTGAGGATGACGGCGGAAGTCAAGATCCTGCAGTTCGCATCCTACGTATTTGACCTGTCTATTGGCGAAATAATTGCGCCTCTGATTACAGGTGCCTGCGTTTACATACCTTCCGAGCATGCGAGAATGAACAAGTTACCGGACTATATTCGCGAGACCGGTATAAACTGGGCCTTCTTCACCCCGTCGTTCATTCGCACCATTAAACCGGCTGATGTACCTAGCCTTGAACTCGTTTTACTGGCTGGCGAGGCTGTTCCGCGAGACGTACTAAATACTTGGTTCGGTAAAGTTCGTTTAGTCAATGGCTGGGGGCCTGCGGAGACATGTGTGTTCAGTACTCTTCATGAGTGGACTTCTATTTACGAGTCATCTTTAACCGTTGGCAAGCCTGTCGGTGGTTTATGTTGGATTGTAGATGCTGATGACCCCTCGAAACTGGCTCCAATAGGCGCCGCTGGTGAAATTATTATCCAAGGCCCAACGCTGTTGCGAGAATATTTTGCTGATGAAGATCGAACAAAAGCAACAATATTGACGTCTCTTCCTAGCTGGGCTCCTCATCAGCATTTGCTACATTATAGCCGGTTTTATAAATCAGGTGATCTAGGCTTCTATAACCCAGATGGCACCATTGAGTTTTCAGCTCGTAAAGATACCCAAATCAAGATCAGAGGCCTTCGTGTTGAGCTCAGTGAAGTTGAACATCATCTGCAAATTGCCCTTCCACAGGCACAGCAAGTTGCAGTTGACGTGTTCAAAACTGAGCAAGGAACGAATTTAGTGGCCTATTTCTGCTTAAGTAGCGAAAATAGAACATGCAATAACGATGGAGATGATGGAATGGATGGAATGGATGGAATGTTCCTTCCGATTGACGAAGAATTACAGACATGCTTGACGACGACAGTTGGTGAGCTAAATGTCGCTCTTCCACGGTATATGGTACCGAGCCTCTTTATACCGTGCAGTTATATGCCTGTCATCACTTCCACTAAACTTGATCGCAAAAGACTTCGTCAAGCAACTGCCAAATTATCCCAGGATAATCTTGCGTTATACTCCCTTGTACGATCTAAAAAACGCGCTCCCGAAACGCCTATGGAATCCCTATTGAGAAAAATCTGGGCTGAAATTCTCAACATTCCTATGGAGTCAATAGGTCGTGACGATAGCTTCTTGTCACTTGGTGGTGATTCTATTGCGGCAATTCACTTGGTTAATACTGCTCGTGCTGATGGCATTGAACTTCATGCCAAGGATATTTTCAACGATCCTCGTTTGCTGGCTGTTGCCGCGACCGCAAAAGAAGTAGCCTGTGTAGGAGATAATATTTCTGAGCTATTGCCGTTTGACCAAGTCGATAACGCCACACAGAAATGGGCAATTGGAAAATCTCTGGCAGACCAACTTCAATTATCCGGTAATCAGATTGTTGAGGACGCGTATCCCTGTACGAAACTGCAGGAGGGTCTAATGGCTCTTAGTTTGATATATCCAGGCTCATATACTGCAAAATATGTCTACAAACTCTCCGACCAAGTAGATATATATCGTTTTAGAAGTGCATGGGAAGAAACTATTGACCTTTGCGGTATACTTCGAACACGTATTGTGCTCTTTGATGGAAATTGTGTTCAAGTCGTGGTTAAGAATGACCACCTGTGGGATGAGAGTAGCAGCAGCTTGAAGACTGCTGTAGAAAAGACAAAAGCGCTTCGAATGTCTTATGATTCACAGTTATCAAAGTTTACGATTACAAAAGACGATGACGGAAATACTTACTTCCTGTGGACAATTCATCATGCGATCCACGATGGATGGACGGTCCCGCTTCTGTTACAAACATTCTACCAAGCTTATCAAGACCGTCCTCCCTTTATTCCGGTGCCTTATTCTAATTTCATCCGTCACTTGGAAGATATGAAAGAATCCGAGGCTCGTGCTTACTGGACCAAGCAGCTTGCAAATGCCAAACATTCTGCTTTCCCAACATCAAGACCAGGTTCCAAAATCTTACATACTGGAACGACAAGCTCGATTCTCAATTTCCCCGCTTTATCCAGCTCTATAATCACGAAAGCAACGATTCTTCGCGCAGCTTGGGCGATCGTTCTAGCAAAGTATTGTAGTTCTGACGATGTTTGCTTTGGCGCTACGATATCGGGCCGTCAAGCCTCTGTCGATGGATTACTCAACGTGGCCGGACCAACGGTTGCTACTGTACCTGTCCGGGTCCGTATTGATCCCAAACAACAGGTATCGGACTTCCTTCAAACCGTCCAGCGCCAAGCCACCGAAATGATGCCTTATGAACAATTCGGTTTACAAAACATCTCTAAATTGAGCCCTGAAGCCAAGGTAGCTTGTGATTTTTCCAGTTTGCTGTTGATTCAGCCGATGCAGCAGTTTACCGATGATAGCGAAATGGCCAGCGTCATGGCCATCGCGGATACTGGACTAGATGCTCAGGAAACTCTGGTGCAGAACTACTACACCTATCCACTAGTCATTCAGGGACACATATATAGCGATCGTGTGGAATTTGTGACTATATATGACACAGATGCTATCTCTCAATATCAGATAGAAGGTCTGATACATCAATTTGATGGTGTTGTTGAGCAGCTAGTCTTGCGACAGAGGCTAACGCTTGACGAGATATCGGTCACCAGCTCTCAAGATATACAACTTTGTCTGAAGCTCAATGACAGCAAGCCTGAAATCATAGACTGCTGTATCCATACAATCATCTCACATCGAGCTAAAACGTCATCAAGTGCGCCCGCTATTTATGCTTGGGATGGCCAGCTCACATATGCTCAACTCGAACAAGCCACTGACCGATTGGCTTTATATCTTCTTCAAAAGTTCAATGTTTGCGTCGGAGATATTATCCACGTTTGTTTTGAAAAGTCCATGTGGTATGTCGTAGCTATTCTTGCCGTCAACAAGGCTGGCGCCACATGGGCACCACTTGATCCAATGTATCCTATTCAGCGGCTACATGCAGTTGCTAAGCAGACCGGCTCTACGTTAACGCTATCTTCTCCCTCTCAAGTGAAACTATGTAGGCAGTTGACAAAAAGAGTTGTTGAAGTAGGCCTGGAGCTTGATCAAAGGCTCCAGAAAATCCCTGCCAGCAACCTGCCGCGCGTTCGGGTGACGCCAGAAGATGGAGCCTACATATTGTTTACTTCCGGAAGCACTGGAGCCCCCAAGGGCATTGTTATGGAGCATAAGGCTCTCTGTACGAGTCAAACAGATATTGGCAAGCGATTAAAACTCACTGACGATGTAAGAATGCTTCAGTTTTCTTCGTTCGTTTTCGATGTTTCTGTTGGTGAGATCATGGCACCTCTTATGCATGGTGCTTGCGTCTGTATTCCTTCAGATGACATGAGATTAAATGGGGTTCTTGACGAGTTCGTCCGTTCTGCTAAAGTGACATGGGCATACTTAACTCCATCATTCACACGAACACTGAAACCTGAAGATTTTGCTGGATTGAAGCTTCTGCTCCTCGTTGGTGAAGCCTTCCCACAAGAAGTGTTGGATAGATGGTTTGGCAAGGTGCGATTGATTAATGCCTGGGGTCCAGCCGAAACATGTGTTTTCAGCTCTATTCATGAATGGAAATCTTCAACGGAACAGGTTTCGACCATTGGCCGGCCAGTAGGCTCTTATGTTTGGGTGACAGATGCTGATAACCCTCATCGAATAGCACCAATAGGCTGTGAAGGCGAGATTGTTGTCCAAGGACCTGCTTTGCTACGCGAATATCTCTCTGATCCCGAAAAAACTTCAGCAGCAATACTATCTGACCTCCCCGAGTGGGCGCCAGATCACACGTTAAAAGACTGGGACCGGTTTTACAAGACTGGCGACCTGGGTTACTTTAGCCAGGACGGCAATCTTCATTACGTGGGTCGAAAAGATTCTCAAGTTAAGATCAGAGGTTTGCGTGTTGAGCTTGGTGAGATTGAGTATCAGGTTCGTAGAGCTTTAAGCTCTGCGCGCCAAGTCTCTGTTGACGTCTTCACAAATGAATCTGCCACACATCTTGTCGTATATATTTGCTTTACAGATGATACTAAGACACCCCATCAGATGCTTGATCAGAATGAAAGCGGCTTCATTATGGGTATTACCGACGATTTGCGTAAGATGCTCAGCGAGTTAGTGGAAGCTTTGACTCTGGTTCTCCCTCGCCATATGCTCCCAACGCTCTTCATTCCCCTGAATTATCTTCCTCTTATATCTTCTGCTAAGTTAGACAAGAACAAGCTTCGAAAAATGATTGGTGATTTCTCTCAACAACAATGGAGTCAATTTGCTCTTGCGGATGGCGCTCCAAAGAGAGGTCCTAAAACTTCAATGGAGGCTCGTTTGCAAAAGCTTTGGGCGACTATTTTGAACATTCCAATTAATACGATTAGCCGAAATGATAGCTTCTTACATATTGGAGGAGACTCAATCGGCGCCATTCAGCTTGTATCATTGGCTCGGGAAGCTGGTATCCATCTGCATATCAACCAAATTTTTGAAAACTCGCGCCTTAGCCACCTGGCATCAGTTGCGCGTGATGTTCATGGCACAGACGACGGATTGGAAGATAATACTGAGCCTTTTGGGTTGTTAAGCCAATCTATGAAGACCTTGGTTATTGATCCCAGCTGTCGCAGCGAATATGGCCTCGAAGATAATGATGTTATTGAAGATGCTTTCCCGTGCACAAAACTTCAAGAGGGCCTCATGGCCATTGCCATGAAACAAAAAGGGTCTTATCTAACCAGAAATATATCCAAGATCCCATCTCATGTGGACATTCAGCGATTCAAATCTGCCTGGGAACGAACTATTGCTAGCTGTAGCAATCTGCGCACAAGGATAGTTCTCGTAAATAACGTCCCTATCCAAATTCAGCTAAAGGCAAACACAACATGGAAAACTGTCAACAGCACTCTTGAATCATATAGAGCTGCTTGTAAGAACATCGAAGTTGGTTATAATACAGCACTCTGCCAATACTGTTTGTTTGAGGATAGTGGCGAGCACTATTTTGCGCTTAATATGCACCACACAATCTTTGATGGCTGGAGCTTGTCGCTAATATTTCAGACATTGCATGCAGCTTATGAAGGAATGGATCTACCTAAGCTATTACCATACACGAAATTTGTGAAGTACGTCAATGGAATAAGCAATGATGATTCTGTTAACTATTGGAAAACTCAGCTCAATGAGGCGAAACCGGCCATGTTTCCCCTACACCAAATCACTTCAAATGCCAAACAAGCTACTGCAACGTTGGAGCAAAGGATTCATGTCCCACGTGCAGAGAATTCTGCAATCACCAAAGCCACCATATTACGAGCCGCTTGGTCTATTATTCTCGCGCGTTATAGTGATACAGATGATGTCTGCTTCGGCTCTGTTGTCTCTGGCCGTAACGCATCGGTCCCTGGCCTGGCCGCTATACCAGGTCTTGTCACGGCCACGGTGCCAGTAAGAGTTAAACTTAATCGTAAGAGTTCTATAAAACAGTTCTTGGAGGATATCCAGTCTCAAGCATCAAAAATGGTGCCCTACGAGCAGTTTGGAATCCAGAACATTTCCAAAATCGACGAACACACCAAAGTAGCCTGCAACTTTTCCAGTTTGATGATTGTGCAGCCAGCAAAGCAAATGGGTCTAATAGTTGATGAAAATGAAACTTCTATCCTAGAGCCAGCTCCTACGAGAGAAGACCTAGATCATGTCATGGATAGTTTCTTTAACTATCCGTTGATAGTCCAGTGTTACCTCTTTGGAGATGAAGTCGACTTGTTGCTCGTTTATGACTCTAATAGTCTAGCTAAGCACCAACTATCTGCTCTACTTAACCAGTTCAAACATGTTGTGGAGCAGCTACTCACGTTAGATGAGACGCCTTTGGAAGAGATATCTCTGTCGAGCACTTGGGATCTTGAACAAGCTATTGGATACAACAAGCAGAATATTGGAATTGTTGATGCATATATTCACACTTTATTCTCTACTCAAGTGCAACGCAATCCGATGAAAGAAGCACTGTTCTCTTCCGAAACATCTATGACATACAGCGATCTAGATCGGTTTTCCACCTTACTGGCTAATAATCTTCGGCGTCTTAAAGCTGGACCAGGAACATTTATTCCTTTTTGTTTTGAAAAATCCGTATGGGCAGTGGTTACAATGCTTGGAATACTCAAGTCTGGTGCAGCTTTCGTTCCATTGGATCCGTCTCACCCCCGCGCCCGCCTAGAGGCTTTGATTCAAGAGACAGAAGCTGAAATAATGGTAATTTCCTCAGCATCAATGTCATTATGCCAGGGTCTTGTTAAGAAAACGGTAGAAATGTCACCTTCATTTATCTCTGCGCTTGAGGCTACGGAAATTGTAACAGCGGATTGTCCAGCTATCAAACAATCCACAGGCGATCCTGCTTATATCATCTTTACCTCTGGATCTACGGGTAAGCCCAAGGGCGTGGTTATTCAGCATTTCGCGCTCAGTACAAGCATGACAGGCTTGGGCCAAGCGATTGGTGTAGATTTATCAACAAGAACTTTCCAATTTGCTGGATACGTATTTGACGCCATGCTATACGAAATTTTTGTTCCGTTGATAAATGGTGGCACGGTTTGTATTCCTTCCAACTCTGAGAGGCTTCAGGATGTGCCTGGTTTTATTCGAAAGGCACAATGCAATCACATGTTTCTCACTCCATCCTTCGCGAGAACAGTTAAACCATCCTCTGTTCCCACTATCAAAACGCTAACGGTTGGTGGTGAACTTGTCACTAAGGACATATTCGAGACGTGGTGCGGCGCAGTGCGGCTCTTCAATGTGTATGGCCCAACAGAGACCTGCGTCATAGCACTGACCCATGAGGTACGATCAAGTAACGTCTCTAGCAAGATTATAGGGCAAGGCTTTAATAGTGCAATTTGGATCGTTGATTCTGAAGATCGCCGTCAACTTACTCCGATTGGATGTGTTGGTGAACTTGTAATCCAAGGCCATGTTTTGTCCGCCGGCTATTTTAAGGACCCTGAAAATACAAAAGCATCTTTCTCAGAAGCTATTGACTGCCTACCGCCTTCACTTATAGGCGGACCCCAAAGGTTTTATTTCACAGGGGACTTGGTTAAATATACTCCCAATGGTCTCATAGAATTTGTCGAGAGAAAAGACCTGCAAGTGAAGCTTCGTGGTCAACGAATTGAGCTTGGTGAGATTGAGTATCACTTGAAGCGATCGCTTCCGAATATCAATCACGTTGCTGTTGATGTTCTTCAACACAAGTCGGGCGCTACTTTGACTGCCTTTATTAGCTTTACTGATGAAAAGACTGGGGAAGATATCCTCTTACCGCTCGATAATTCCGTTCGATCATCATTAGTGTCAGTTGGGACTTATTTGAAGGCTCGTCTCCCGCCTTATATGATGCCAAAGCTGATTTTGCCTCTCAAATGTATGCCTTTCGTCACTTCATTGAAAGTCGATCGAAAACTGCTTTTGAATATAGCGGCTAGCTTGTCAACTGAGAAAATCGCTGGCTATTCTACAAGAGGGCGAAAAAGGGCGGAACCAGTAACTGAAATGGAGCGCAAGTTGTGCGAGCTGTCAGAAATTGTTCTCAAAACTAGCACTGGGGAGATTGGTCGACATGATAGGTTCTTAGAGAATGGTGGTGACTCTATCACCGCGATCCAACTGGTAAATCTAGCTCAGAAGGCAGGTATCAGCCTAACAGTGGCTGACATATTTACGGACTCTGAAATTTCGGTGTTGTCCGCCTTAGCAAGTGGCCAGGAGCTAAGCAGAGTCACTGATCTTGAGCCATTTTCCCTATTGCCGCATGCCAAACTAGATGTTTTATTAGCAGAAGTGTCGAAATTGTGCAGCTTAACAGACACCAAATCCATTGAAGACGCTTATCCATGCACCCAGCTACAGCAAGGAATTATGGCTTTGTCTATCAAACAGCTAGGATCCTATGTGGCGAAGAATACGTATAGACTTCCAGGCCATGTCGATATAGGCCGGTTCAAGGTCGCATGGGACAAGACTATGACAATATGTAGCAACTTGCGGACGAGAATTGCGCTTGTCAATAATACGGCCGTCCAAGTGATTTTACAGGATTGTCATGAATGGGAATCTACAGATGGCATTGACTTCCCTACATATTGCCGTATGATGTCTGAAATCAAGATGGGATATGGGTCTAACCTTGTTCGGTACGCCTTGGTTCAGAACGACGGAAGTCATTATTTCTGCCTCGCCATGCATCACAGCATTTTTGATGGCTGGTCAATGGGCTGCATCATGGGAACATTGGATGCTATCTACCGAGGAAATGAGCCTCCGCCTCTAGCACAGTATGCGCGTTTTGTTAAACATACCATGGACCTCCAATTTGATTTCACCAGGGCTTACTGGCTTGAACAACTCCATGAAGCCAACCGTGCTTCGTTCCCAGCCAGTACCAGCGAGATTACAGCTGTTAGTGGAGCTACCCGCTATGTTAGCAAGAAGATAGCATTCTCCAACCTTCCTAGAACTTCGGTCACCAAAGCGTCAGTGATTAGGGCCGCGTGGGCTATCATACTTGGTCGCTATTCCGATACCGATGATGTGTGCTTTGGCGCCAGTGTTTCCGGCCGCAATGCAGCTCTCATTGGGGCTGATTCTATGCCTGGAGTAATGTTAGCAACAGTGCCGGTTCGTGTTCAGCTTAATAGGAATCAGACAGTAACAGAATACCTGCGCAGCATTCAAGCACAGAGCACTGATATGGTTGCATATGAGCAATTCGGCCTCCAGAATATCTCTTCGCTTAGCAAGAATGCCAAAGACGCTTGTAACTTTTCTAGCTTGCTCGTCATTCAACCCGCTGGATTTTTTACTCAGGGAAGCAGCGATTCGGATGCAATTTTAGTTGATGAGAGCTCCGATGAAGCAATCGAGGAGAGAATTCAAAACTTCATCAATTATCCTCTTGTGGTCCAAGCTCTACTATTCGACAACAAAGTTGAGATTGTACTCATGTACAACACAGCTTGTGTATCTAAACCCCAAGCAGTGGCGCTCTCCGAGCAATTCGACCATGTTATTCAACAGCTACTCTCTCAGGGAGAACAGCCTCTAAGCAGTGTCTCTGTTGCAGGTCCATGGGATATGCAGCAAGCAGTTAGGTGGAACTCAGCCGATCTTGAACCAGTTGATGACTGCCTTCATAGTCTTGTCTCAAGCCAAGCTCGACGTCGGCCGAACCATGAGGCAATTTACTCTACTGAGGGCTCTATGACATATGCGAAGCTCGATCTTCTTTCTTCACAACTTGCCGTTGTCTTGCGAGAGAAGGGTGTCGGACCAGACGCATTTGTGGCTATTTGTCTTGAAAAATCTATTTGGGCTATTGTTGCTATGCTCGGTATACTTAAAGCTGGCGGTGCCTTTGTGCCCCTTGACCCAAATCATCCTGCCGCTCGCCGCCAAGCATTGGTCAACGCGGTTGGAGCTCAAGTTCTAATTGTATCTCCATCTACTGCCAAGGAATGTATGAACATGACGAAAAATACCATTGAGCTGTCGTCAATCATGGTCTCAGAATTGTACAAGATCAAAGAGACCACAATACCTGATGTGGCTAAACCAACAAATGCGGCTTATATGCTTTTCACATCGGGTTCTACAGGCCAACCTAAAGGTGTTATCGTCGAGCACCAGGGTATCTGCACGTCGCTAATTGGAGAGCATAGCGCATTCAATACTAACGAGAACTCTCGCTGGTTCCAATTTGCAAACTACGTCTTCGATGCTTGCATTACGGAAATATTCGTCGCTCTGACAGCAGGCGGCACTGTCTGTGTGCCTACTGAGACAGAGAGAATGCACCATATGGCAAAGTTTATGATGGATGCCCATGTGAATATCACGCTGTTGACGCCAACAGTGGTAAAGACATTGACACCTGACTCAGTCCCTTCACTCAAGACACTGATTCTCGGTGGGGAGGCTGCTTCAAAGGACATCCTACAAACATGGTACGGACGGCTGGACTTGCGCAATGCGTATGGCCCTGTCGAGGCTTGCATTTCGTCTTCTGTGCATGTTTATAAATCCTCGGCCGACTCTGTCACTACCATAGGCCGTGGATTTGCTCACCATTGCTGGATTGTGGATTCCGAAAACTTCCAAAAACTTGCGCCAGTGGGCTGCGTGGGAGAGCTTTTGGTTCAAGGCCCCGCTTTGGCACGAGGATACTTTGCGGATGAAGAAAAAACAAAATACTCCTTCTTAGAAGATGTGAAATGGTTGCCAGCGGAATATACGAAGTTCCGTCGATTTTATAGAACAGGAGATTTGGTCAGGTACATCGAGGATGGAACGCTGGAATATCTCGGAAGGAAAGATACACAAATCAAGGTTCGCGGTCAACGTATAGAGGTTGGAGAGATTGAATACCAGGTGAAGAGACTAGAGAAGAAAATCGAACATGTCGCGGTTGATATTATCAACAGAGAGTCATTGGCGGCATTTGTTACCTTCAGCAGTGAAACAAATCGTCACGCGGTGAAAGAGAATATCGAATTTCAGGTCAAGGGTGACGATATAGAAGATTTGTTCTCTCAGCTTTGGGCAAATATGAGCTATGTTTTGCCCCAGCACATGCTACCATCATATATCATACCCGTTTCCCAAATGCCTCAAAATAGTGCCGGCAAGCTTGATCGCAAACTGCTCTTGCAGGCGGCTGCCCAACTTCCCACCGGCGAACTCGCGCAGTACTTATTTGGCCAACGAAAAATCTTCCGCGATTGTACTAATGATATGGAGATCTGGATACGATCCCAATGGGCGTATGTGCTAAATCTGCCTGCAGAGACTATTAGTGTGGACGACAATTTTTACCAGTTGGGTGGCGATTCCATTCGTATCGTCACTCTTGCCAAGTCTATTCTAAGTGAGTACGGTGTGAGTTTGGGACTCTCAATTCTAAACAGCAAGCATACAACAATCAGCAGTATGGTCAAGTTTATTGAAAGCGGTGGGGGGGATGGTACTGATGAGGGATCGGGGGCAAATCTTGTGGAGAGGATACAGTCGATTACCAAGAACATCTCGGCTTCTACGCTGAAAAACTTGGTCAATCGGCCAATTGTAAAGCCATTCAATAAATCAACAGTCTTCCTCACAGGCGCCACGGGCTTCTTAGGAACAGAACTCCTCCGACAGCTACTACGCAACATCTATGTAGAATCAGTTATCGTACTCGTTCGGTGCAATTCACCACAGCATGGACTAGAACGAATCAGGGCAATAGCCCAGACAGCCAAATGGTGGCGCAAGAACGATTCAAAGAAGATTCAAGTTTGGGTTGGCGACTTGGGAAAACCACGGTTGGGGCTCAACGCTTTCCAGTGGGAGAGATTGTCAGGAATGTGTAAGACGCATAGCAACATCGACGCCATTGTTCATAACGGAGCTGTAGTTAACTGGAATGCGGATTATGATAAGCTCAGAGCAGCCAATGTCGACTCAACTGTTGAACTGCTCAACATCTCAGCCGCATCTCCAGCGCATCCCAGATTCGTTTTTGTGTCTGGTGGTCTGAAAACAGATCCTGAAGACGATCAGACAGCCGTTACCGCACAGCTTGAACAATTAAACGGCTACGTGCAGACCAAATTTGTTTGCGAAAGTGTTATCCAAAACGCTTTGAAGAGCCTCCCTAACAAGCAAAATCGGCTTTCGATTGTCAAGCCCGGCCGCATTATTGGAGCACAGAATAATGGAGTTGCCAATGTGGATGACTTGATTTGGCGTGTTGTTTCAGGAGCCGCTGCCATCCACGCTTATCCAGTTGAGCCTACAGAAAACTGGATGTACATTGCGGATGTCAGCAGCGTTGCATCAATTGTGCTGAATCAGGTCTTAGAAGAGGGCCCTATTTGCCCGTTTATTCATGTGACTGGCGGCATGCCTACGCTGGTGTTTTGGGAACTGGTCAACCAGGAACTGAATGTAAAGTGTCAACCCGTATCGTGGGAAGAATGGAAAGACTCTGCTCTAGCCTCTATGAACGAAGTAGGAGACAAACACCCTCTTTGGCCCGTTCAACACTTTTTGGGGGCTCTCGGTGGGCCAAGATCAGCAAAGGAGTTGGCTACAGAGCCCTCGAAGCATAAGCAGTGGCACGCGGCGGTTAAGAAGAACGTGCAGTACTTGAGAAGCATTGGGTTTATTGCCTCATCCGTGAAAGAACTAGGAAATGTGAAGGACGGTGCCATTAAGCGAATACATTGAGGGGAGGATATATGTGAGACGACGTCGGGATACCATAGCATGTCTATGCTTTTTCTTTTGTTTCTGCTTTTTCATTATTAGTTTATACTATGTACTTCCTAAGCCTAAGGATGAATGAATGAAGATTATATTTTTCATCACATCGTCAGTACTTAAAGATATTTTGTGCAATGCAATCGAGAACGAATCATCGTAATGCGAGTTTGAGATTTCGCGATGCATATCTTATATACACTTCTAATTTTCAGGGCTTACGTGATCCGCTACAACAGGCGCTGCAACGCCTGGTACATCTTCCGTAGTATAGTGGTCAGTATGCAAGCTTGTCACGCTTGAGACCCGGGTTCAATTCCCGGCGGGAGAGATCCGCCAGGCCTCAAAGAGGCTCTTCTTTTTTTCCGCTTTTTAGTCTCACTACCCCAATGATCTATGTTTTTTTTCTATTTAAACATCAATGAAGCTGAGCATTATTTGTTCTCTTAATGAACTCTGTGTCGCTTTTTCAGACTCGTCTTCAAGCAATAAAGCCGTGAGCTGTCATATGAGTATCTTCCACTTATAAATAACAAACAATTAGAACCACTGGAGTGTCAGTTGTTACCAGATGTTGCTGATTTGAAATATCTTTGTTTATGCAGGTTTATACGTAAAATAGCAGAAAGATACATGTTAGTACTGTTCGTTTTCCTTGATGGAAAGAACCCAATTGAGCGTATCTGACATATGGACATCTTGCTATATCGCGCAACTATATGTCCTAAAAAGCACAACAGCCATAATGGCGCTTAACTCCGTGGCGTCGATATCCGGCTTAGACCCCTTGGATGTGCAGTCGACCCTTGTTGCGGTTGCTGACACCATCTGTTCCTTTGTCACTTACTTACTAAGATAGATCAACAGCAATGTAGAAATTATCGTCAACGGAGTTACGAGGTGTGCTAAAGTCCTCTTCAGCACGAGAAGCCTGTATCTGGCCGCCCAGGTCCCAAGATTGCTGGATCTTCAGGTGCAGTGGATGCAGGGCACCTGGGAGTTCATTGGACATGGGCAGGAAGTCGGGCAGGCGCTGGTTGTAAAGCAAGATTTGGCCGTCTGCCGCCAGGCAGGAATATTGGTGCTCAGCCACTTGTCATGAAATATAAATGAGTTAGAAGAGCTTTCCGTAGGCTGAGGAAATAGAGGAGCAGATGGCTCGAAAAGCTTCCCAATCAGGCAATTTCCCTAGCGCCAGCAAATTCTCCGCGCATTGCTCCACCATGGCTAATATAGCGTTACTACTGGTGGACTGGTGGTGGTAGTTTACAGATACAGCCACAGCTGGCGAACTAGTCGACTGGAAAAAATTGCGTATTGAAGAGTTGCTCGAATAATTTGTGAAGAACAAGGTCGAACATGGATAGAACTGCTGAATAGATGAGACTCTCTGCTGCGCAAGTTCTTTAACTGATGGACAAACATAATTAAAGGTAGCCTTAAGGAACGTCGTTCCGTTAGCTGCTATTGGCCGAACGGCTCGGGTTGTCGATCCGGGGAACTGTCTCGGTACCAAATCGGTTGGACACGGGCGGTAAGATCTCATCCGCTAGGGCAAAAGGTCCTGCTTTTGATTCAAGAGCAACTATAGACTTATCAATTGCCGACTCAGCAGTTCGTATTAGTGGCTGGTAGCCCTACAAATGGCTGGCTTGAGCGGCTTGTCCTGGTTCACATGCCAAGAGCTCTAAGAAACAGCTCTGGCGAGTCAAAATCAGCCGTATGCTCACTGATGACCGTTTACCTTCAGCCACACTACACCATGAGCATCGCATAATCTTTCAGCGAGAAGAGGGCCAATTATGTAACGTTCCTCCAAGACAAGAAGAGACTGTTGTCGACTCAGCTATTGGTGGCTTGTTCCAGGCCCCCACGGAACGGCGCCTCATAGCCTCTTAAGGCGGAACTCTATTCTTACACTGGGCTGTCAGGGCTGAAGCTGAAGAGCCGAAGTTTCCATTACGCCTGGGCACGCGGCAGTGCTGCTGGACTGGCATGTCGAAAGTACACTCCAGGGAATTAGGCTCGTTACTGCCTGGATAGTAGCAGACAGTCTGAAATTGCTGGCAGCTGGCTTGCCACACTCGTACCAATACGGCGGGTTTGGTGCTTTAATTATGAGGGCAAGTTTGGATATAATGAGCAACAGCCAGGTACCGCATCTGTGGTTAGTCAACTGTCATCACCCCCGATGCTCCGGATAACTACGATCCATTAAACTTCATGACGGATAGTAACGGCAACGAATCCATGATGGCCAGCGTCTCTCCACGACATGATTAGCTCAAGCAGCGTCCAGCTCGAAGTTTTATGATGAATGTTCTAATAGGAACTCGCTCCTTCGGTGCTGGTGACGGCGGAATCAGCCAGACCGATTTGACCATCATCATCGTTTTCTTGTCATTGGCGTTGTACAATGTCATCGAATTACTCTGTATAATCTGGGGCACGTTCAAGAGATATGCCGGGTTGTACTTTTGGTCCTTCTTAATTGCGACGCTAGGCATCGCTTTCTCTTGCATAGGATTTTGCATCAAATTCTTTGGGCCCACCTCGCTGGGATATTTCTCATGCACTCTTAGTTTGATGGGATGGGTAGCTATGGTCACGGGTCAATCATTTGTGCTTTGGTCTCGCCTACACTTGGTATTGAGAAACAAAAGACGACTCAAGATAATCTTATGGATTATAATCTTCAATGGAGTTGTCTGTCACGGCATGGTTATCCCGTTGGTTTACGGATCATTCTCGAGCAATCCGGAAATATTCGAAGAACCGTATCAGGTTACGGAAAGGATTGAAATCGTAGTCTTTTTTCTGCAAGAGACTATGCTTTCTAGCATATATATTTACGAGACAACGAAATTACTGCGGTCAGGAAATTCCCTTGGAAAGAGGCGGTCGATACGTCGCGTACTGAAGAACCTTATCCTGGTCAATATTCTCGTTATCATCCTCGACACAACAATCCTCGTTCTCGAGTTCGCAAATCTTTACAACTACCAGATATCGTATAAGCCTTTCGCGTACAGCGTTAAATTAAAACTCGAATTCACCGTCCTCAATCGCCTCGTTGAGCTGACGGCCGGAGGAAGGGAACCACACGCCAATGGGCACGGTGAATCGTCGAGCGGATCGTCCGGTGGTCGTAATAATAGCGATGCTTCCGATATCCTGGAGAATTTCAACAGGAACAAATATATTTGCGGTGGCGGCTCGTACCACGCATATGCCAGAGGTGGATGCAGCGAAAGTTCGGCACAGCCGACGCCGTCGGAAGTAGAGAATGGAAACGTGGTTATGATGACGACAGCTATTACTGTCCATCGAGAGAAGGTTCACGATAACGATATGCGATCTCGGAAATCATGCGACGAGAAATCATCTGACGATTCAACAAGTGGAGCATCAGAAGATACGGCTGAGAGTAATACAGAGAAGTCATCATCTCAAAGTGATCTGACGAAAGTTAATAGCATATAGACGAAAAGAGTATTGTATATAATAGAATATTGTCCATATAATAATTTGACGCCCAAGGCGGCTATCATAGACCTATTTTAATCAATTAGTGTTACTGTACTATGACTTCTATTCTATTATTTTCCTACATATTCTTTCATTTGCCCTTCGGCTTTTACGCAATGTTAATATTCTTATAGAATCTTCCTGTTAAACTATTTGTTGGTTGGTTGGGGGGGGGGGGGGGGGGGGGGGTATAACAAAAAAAAATATTTAAAAAATAAAAAAAAAATAGATTAAAAAGGTAATGTGAAAACAAAAAACAGAAAAGAAAAA
>JAJKFY010000332.1:413103-565869 GCA_021066465.1 Trichoderma asperelloides | reverse complement strand
CCCCCCCCCCCCCCCCCCCCCCCCCCCCCCCCCCCCCCCCCCCCCCCCCCCCCCCCCCCCCCCCCCCCCCCCTTAAAACTGCATGTGTGTTTAACTGAGATAAAGAGCGATGAGAATATCTGTGGAATGGGATCAGCGAATAGTCTGTAACGCATTCCTAGTCTGGTTTTTTTTCCCCCTACCTTTCAACAAGTTTCGTGTTTTCATTGTATAATACCTGGCATGAACCTAGAATCCTAATACCGGAAGATCCAACGCCACTAACATCAATATTCCCTCTTCGACTGAGAGCGGATCCGACCTAGTTGTTAAGTAATATCTATTGCCATAATAACATTTCTCCTATGAGACATCATCATTGCGACTACGGGAGGCGTTACACATAGCATCATGCAGTGTCCGACAGCTATAAACGTTGAAGTGATACAGTGATAAGCAAAAGCGGTAACGAATGCTGAGCTGCGGGAAGAGCCGAGACTTTCAGTACTAGTAGAACCTAAACATAGTACTAGTAGAACGTAAATACTCCATCTGGCACCTCTGCGGGTTGGTATCGAGCTTACGTATCATAACATGCCGTTTTATAATGGTAAAAAGCTCATTTTTGTCGATTTCACCGATATCGTAATGTCGCGGAAATTTTGCTTTTAGGCTTATGGAGGGAAATTACAACAAACAAAAGAAATGGTGTGTGAAAGAGAGATAAGAGACTGAAAAATGCTAATCATCTACAACTATCCATGGCAAATTTGCCGAAATACAAAGGTGGAGGTGGCAAGTGCAACATTGCAGATGAAGCATAGCGTGCTGTATGTTCTCTTCTGGCTACTTTATACATATTCGCGTGTTTTACTGACAGTGGACATCTATTAATTAGTATTATACTTGTATGTTCTTCTGAAAAGCTGAATTGCTTGATACAATATCTTAGACAGCCTGGCCCGACAATAACGCTGTGGTAACTCAAGCCACCGAAACTTTTTGGAGGCGAAAATATTACTTTATACTTATAACGATTCAACTTTCTACCCAATTATGTCCAGGAGTTTACATATTGCAGCTTATGCAACTCATACTCCATTTCCCTTCCATCTAAGGGAGCAATACGGAGCATTGATAGCATAATGTATGCAGCTTAATCGTGAAACAAAAGACTCGTCCACTGTCTTAGACTTATTCACCGACATTATGATAACAGTGCAGAGAGATACACATCCTGAAAAAAAATTATCGACACTTTTATTACATAGAGCCAAACGATAAGAGAACGCGATCCATTTGGTCATGGAGCCATCCTGTTTTAGCCAGGCTGGATGATCCAGATGCCAGCTTATTCCGAAAGAGACTATGTAGCTATAACCAGTCACAACGTTCCACGACAGCACCACAAGGGCCACGTCATGATATATGAGAATGCGGGGGTCTCCTTCGTTTTGATCGTCTTAAAATCGTATCATCGGCCAGAGAACATATAGCCTTCTACTTCATCTTCCACGCCATCTCTATCGACATCATCACTGCCATAACGATCACTGTCATGTTTGTTTCAATTATTTTTGGCGTTGTTACTTTGATGGGGTTTATCATCTATCACCAATTCTTTCGAAAGAAAGATGCCTTGCTTAGTCTTCCTCCGGGGCCGAAGGCTCTGCCGATTATTGGTAATCTCTTGGATCTTCCGCCCGCTGGGACTCCCGACTTTCAGCATTGGTTCAAATTCAAAGATCTCTACGGTCCCCTCAGCTCTATATCAGTGCTGGGTAAAACAATGGTCATATTTCACGATAAGCAAGCAGCATATGAGGTTATGAACAAAATGTCTCTCAAGACTTCCAGTCGGCCAAAAACAATTTTCGCATACGAGATGTGCGGGTTTGAAAACTACACATCTGGTAGATCGTACGACGCAACATTCCGGCTGCATCGAAAACTCATGCACCAGCAGGCAGGTACAAAATTGCTTGCTGCACGGTTCAATGAAATCCAAGATGTAGAGTCGCGTCATCTTTTGCAGCGCATCTTGGATGATCCTGAGAATCTTATTAAACATTTTAAAACGTAAGTTTAACTATTGAACATCTTGTATTAGAGAATATTACAGCTAAATATGCAACCAATATGATAGCGAGGCGGGCGCAATTATCCTAAAAATTGTATATGGTTATTCGATCGATCCACACGAAGCTGATCCTTTGGTGGAATTGGTCGAGAAGATGATGGAGAACTTTTCAATAGCTATGACTCCCTTGGGAAACCTGGTTGATATTATTCCTGCTCTTCAGCATCTACCCAGTGGATTTCCAGGAACATCGTTTAAAAATACAGCTCAGAAAATGAAGAAGATCAACCTTGACACAGTTAACATTCCCTACACGTTCGTTGAACAGCAAATGGCAAACGGCACACATCGTTCTTCATTCGTATCAAGTCTGATTGAACGATACAGGAGTGATAAATCCAATGTTGGAAAGCTGCACCAGGACAATGAAGAAGCTATTAAGTGGGTGGCAGGAATCCTGTACGGCGGAGGTGCAGATACAACTGCATCAGCTCTGAGCGCCTTTGCATTAGCCATGGTCTTATTTCCAGAAGTCCAGAAGAAGGCACAGGAGGAAATCGACAACGTAATAGGCACAACTCCGAACCGCCTTCCTCATTTCGAAGACGAAGAGCGGCTGCCATATATCTCAGCTGTCGCCAAAGAACTGCTAAGATGGTTTTCTGTTGTACCAATAAGTACGCCTCATATGGCCGATGAAGAGATTGTATATGGCGGCTATCGGATTCCAAAAGGATCATTCTTGCTCCTCTCGTCATGGTGGTTCCATCATGATTCGCAAACATACCCAGATCCATCTCGTTTCTCTCCAGAGAGGTTCCTAGAACCACGCAATGAACCTCATCCAGATGAAGCATTTGGCTGGGGCCGCAGAATATGCCCTGGTCGATACATTTCCAGCGACAACCTCTTTATAACCATTGCGCGGCTGTTAGCAACGTTCAATATCGCGAAGACAGCTGACGAAAAGGGGAGACTTATAGAACCTAGAGTGGAATATATGCCAGGACTAGTTTCTCGCCCGGCAAATTTCCCATATACCATTACTGTGAGAAGCCAGAAGCATGAGGAACTCATCCGTTCTACTGAGGTAGACCACCCGTGGGAAAAGAGCGACGCCGATTTTCTTGTATTTGACCGTGATCAGAAGCCCACAGGTGAGAAGATAAAACGATCGCAATAGCTGGATATTTTCAGTATGTTACCGATGGGGATGGACGGATGAAAATCAAGAAATTGCAATTTAACCAATTTGGCGAATCTGTCAATCTAGATGCTTAAAGTACTTTTGATTAATTCAAGCTTATTCCAACAATATTATTTCCATATTCGGCCTAGAGATTTCGTGCTAGTTATGAGACCCAAGTTGCCTAGGCAAGGCTTCGAGGGATTACTCAACAATTAAAAGGCTTCGGTATGCCTTAGAAGCTTTCTGACCTATCAATCCTAACAATTTCCCCCTCCATAGACCATGGGTTTGTTCCGTGAAAATAGAAAGATAAAGACACTTGAACTGAGATGCATAGTATACCGCCTCAAGCCCTCATTGTTTTTTTGCACTGAAATAGTGGCAGCGTCGAGTAACGGATCTAGCTAGTATGGCTTTCCAAAGAAACTACGATAAATAGGGCTCGAATCTAAGATTCGGCATCCTCCATAGATGCCATATGTCTCGATTAGCTACAAGGATGCCATTGCCTTTATAGATATACTTTTATTACATACCTAAGGACTATAGCCTCTTTCTAGGAGTTACAACAGAGCAACTGCTCCGTAAGATTGGCCTTGGCGGGGGAATGCAATCTATAAAGCGATTGCTTTGTAATATACCAGCAGCTGACGGCTTATCCCCACAACATTCAACGGATTTAAGAACGCGCTTCTCCCAACCTACCCCCTGCCTCATTACTCATGTTCGAATGATACAGTACAAGTAGTATATGCTCAATATGGAGAGCTCTATAACAAGCGCCACCAGCGAGATACCAGCTACCTTTTTCGATATCTGCGTTATCTGCCATAAGACTTTTAACAAAGGTAAGTATTGATCATACAACGTTATGTGCCTTGCGCTATCTTAAACTACTTGCTAAAATTGTGTTTCAGAATATTCATTCAACCGTCACGTCTCTTACTGTCGCCGCGCTAAAGGAAAGCGCAAAAATCGGCCGAGATCATGTCGCCGTTGCTATGTTTCTAAAACTAGGTGCAGTCTCGCACAGCCTCAATGTAGTCGATGCCAGGCTCAAGGATCAGAATGCATCTATGATGGACCCCTTCAACAGCAATTGACAGGAAGTCAATCCAATTTACAGCAGCAGAAGTCAGATTTGACAACCGGTTTGCCGCAGAATATATCTTATACAACGGGCACGCTATCTTCGGACTACACGGTAGATTCATATAATGCATCTTCCGGTTCATCGGATGTGCGGCGATCTACTAACGGATGGAATGCAAACTACTTGCATTCAGCAAGAGCTCCATTTTCCGGCAATACTAATCAATGGCAAACCGCTCCGGATTTCAGCTTCTCTGCTCCCGATGACGTTGATGGAGCCCAATCTAGAGCTTCAACAGACTTGATGCAAACATATCAAGTGTATACCACATCGAAATTTGCAGCTAGTCTTCTCTCGCAGGCCATATCTGCCTTTCCACAGATGATGTTGCGCCGACAGACATTCCCACCCTTCATACACGCTCACTGGCATTTGCCCTCATTGCCAGAAACCTTGGCAAATTGCATGAGCATCGCACAGCTTTTCGCCACTCGGACGGCTGAGACAAGACCATTCCTTTGGCGCATGATTGGGATCGAAGTTAAGCGCCTGCAAGATGAAGTACACTCCCACAAGTGGTTTTCTACAACTCTGAGCAACTAGACTAATATCGCGAAGGTGGAATGTGCGACACTACTTAATCTTCAAAATGCCCTACAATCCATTATAATCTTTGTCATCATGGCAATTGTAGACCAAGATTCCGGTACTCTATCTTTAGCCCCGAAGTTTTTCCAAGTATTCAAAGTATGGGTTGGTCGAAAAATATTTCTAGGGCCTGGACTAATTTCTACAGGTCCTGTGTGGCCGGTCTCGCGATCTTCTTGGAGGCAGCTGTTTTGTATATCCAGGAGAAGCATTACCAAACACAAATTGGGAAGACTGGATCTATGCCGAAACTCGACGACGGTATGTCAGCACGAGCCATTGTTCAACCGCAGATATTAATCCTATTCTAGAAACATATGCGTCTGGTTTTTGATAAGCCGCATCCTTTCCATACAATCCGGTGGCAGCTCCATGGCTGAATACCCAATCAGTTTACTGCCTGTAGTCTCTAGTAAAACGCTATGGGAAGCTCGCAGTATTACAGAGTGGGAAACTGAAAAGGCATTATATGACGCAAGCGACCCTATGACATCGTTTGATGAGCTTGTCAACGCAAAGAGGAAGTCAAACCAACCATACTATCGACGAAAACTGGAAACTTGGGACGCAGGGGCAGACAAGATGGCCATAATGCTGAATATTGCGGCGGAGTTGATGTAGATTGTGAGACACAAAATACTTACATCTTCCACTTAACCACGGAAGGGATTTCTCGCAAAATTAGGTAGCATATCTGTGTCTTTATTTAGATGCTGAGCGTACTTGTTTAATACTGCCTACACGTGTCCTTGGATACTTGTGAAGGTCAAGTCTATTGTGGTACCGATTCATTTTACATGTATTACAGCTTGATCTCGATAAACCGTTCACTTCCGCCCAATCAGCTCCAGATATTGTCCAGCAATACTCAATACTTGTTCTTCAAACGATTTGAAGGTAATACCAAATGTTTTTTCGGCCTTGGTGCTGTCAACCCTAACTTTAAGAGTCTTCGGCCGCTCTGTAGTATCGACCTTGAAGATACCTTCGGCACATTCCTTTGGATAGTGTTTCTTGATAATGTCAAAAGATTGCTCCCATTCCATATTTTCAAGAGAGTGTGAGTTGGACAAATAGTCTTCATTGCCAGGAATAGCGGGATCAAGGGATCGAACATGCATCAACGCCACGTCGTCGACATGGACTGGGCAACACATGGTTGGCTTCGGCTGCGGATGGCCTACCAACGGGCCTAATAGCGTACCATTGGGACCTCTGAAAAGGTCGTCTGGCTTTGTGGCAGTATCATCACGGCCAAGCACAAAAACTGGCTCAATGGTAATTAGGTCGAATGACGGCTTATGTTTGGCCATCCACTCTTTGGTAGCCTCAAAAGCCAAAGCCTTTGAAGCTGCATATGCTGCCAGCCAGTTGGGGTATGGCCCAACAGTAACGGCGCTACGATGGGTCTCTGTAGAATAAAACAGGCATGTTAGCAAAGTCCTTTTTGCGCAGTGTAATACATACCATCAACAGCAGCATCTGTGCCTGCGACAGCAAAACCAGCGATTGAAAGATAGGACCCAGTAATAACAATTCTTTCTATGCCTTGAACAGTGGCTGCAGAGTCTAATATGCCAGTGCTCCCTTTAATTGCTGGTTGAATATAATTGGATTCAAATTCGCTTTCTTGGAGATCAGGAGAGGCAAAAGGCGATGCCATATGCACAACGTATTTCACTCCTTTGACAGCATCATCATAGGCGCCCGATATAGTGATATCGGGGACAATAATGTATTCTATCTGAGACTCATACTGTGCAATAGGCTTGATAGCTTTAATCTTCTCAGATCCTATAGCGTTCCTAACCGCAGCGCGGACTTTGTAACCCGCTTCCAAAAGCAAGATTAGAGTTCGAAAGCCAATAAAGCCCGTAGCTCCAGTAAGCTGTCACTTTATGAGTAAATGTTCTAGTTTTCATGCATATCAAATTTGTATGAGGCCAACTCATATTCTAATGATAAGAATATTGAATAGAAAGAAGATATACTCACAAGGACAAGATCGTTGGCCATGATTGTTGTAGAGTGAGTAGTGAGTGCAGCTGTTTAATCTGTGTACATTCTTTGGACTACGACTAGATAATGCAGACTCTTTATAGTTATCTCAATACTACGGCTTAATAAACGTTTATTAATACTACGAATAGTCGGAATATTTCATTATGTGTGAACACCACAGTGCATTACGAATCATCGCCAGGACGGCTGCGGCTGTCTCGGTGGGGTTCCAAGCAAACTTTGCCGAGTCTGCGACGGAGCGACAAAGGTTTCCTATTATGAGTCCTTCCGACAGAAATCTTTTTTTTTTTTTTCGTGTTCACGATCCCGGTTCACTACGGTATTCGGCCTTCCTGGCTGACGAGCATGGCCAAGTAATACGAGCGACAAATCAAGGCGACCAATAAAGCCGACCAAAGGGGCCGACCAATAGAATCGACCAAATGAGCCGATCAACATAGCAGACATGTCTCCCCACTAGAACTAAGCATATAATGCATTCACACGATCATTATTCACTGCTTACATGCCATAACGGGGCCTACTAATTGAAATTTGAGACACTAAGAATTTGTGTTGTTAACAAATTTGTCATTTATTACCTACCTATCTTCGTTAGAAGATAGCATCTGGAAATTTTCGGACTCAATTAAGCTATTTCGTCTAACTCCTACGCAATACGCAATACTTTACGTTTTCAGGGCAGCTCGAATGCGAGTTTTCGCTGTTAACCATGTTTACCTGTTTTAACCCTAACGCCGATGGCGATATGGCTGAAAACTCCGATCTCTTTTTGCTACCGACCCACAACTAATGGACTTAGTGACAAAGCTGTAATCTTCCTCGCCATGGCGAACCAGAATTTATATTCTTAAGCAACAGCATACCCGGCTTCGTGTACTATTGCAATGGCGTATATAGCAAGAGCGGTATGCAGTTTGTAGGCTCAAGTCCATTGAAACTCCACCCCTGTCAAGAACATCCTTTCAAGTCGAGATCCCACTTACGTCCTCAGGTGGTATTATACTTATCTAACTAATAATATTCAGCGTCACATTTTCTCGGGCCTTTTCAATAATCTCTATATGCAGCGATTATGTTCTGGTTCCCCAAGTTCATGATGCCACTTTTCGTAGATGTTGTACTTTGAACAATCTGTTACGAAACAACTATAGGGAATTAATATACCAGGCGAAGAGCTCAGGTTACTTACCAGGACGTATTTATGACTGAGATATGGTGGCAACAGGTCTATTTAAGTTGCTCCCTCCCATTTCCATTCATTCACGTGTGACGCTCTAATAAGTCAGCCGGGGCATGTCAATTTAAGACGATTGTGCTTGCTTCTGCTCAATCTTTCCCTGAGTTAAGGAGGCTGTAGACACTAGAGTTGGTGGCTGTGGTATTCAAGCCGAGTGATTAGCTTTACTATATGAGAAAGAGTTAGGACGAATTCAACTTGCCTACATGATGATTCCACTCTTGGATGCGCCTAAGTACATTCCTAGAAATTCGTTACCCAAATCAAGAAAAATACCTTCGTGACTTTTACTTTGCTTCAATAAACTCCATAGCTAACGTGGATGTAGGTACCACAGGTATTTTTGCGAATCTTGGAATGTATTGTTTCATCCTCATTCAGGACTTCGCCCATGGGCAATACGCACTCAATCTTGCTGATACATCTCTTTTATAATCCTAGCCGCTGTTACCTCAATGTATAAACCCGAGCGAGCAATTTAATTATCGCCACCCAGGCTTCCACTGCTTTCTCTCCCCATTTGATGGTAAACTATCCCAAAGATAACATGCAGCCCTTACCATATGCCGATGGATTAAGCTGCCGATCTTATTAGCGAAGAGATGAGTTGCTACAGCTGATAGCACGGCTTATCCGCCCTTAAAATGATGTATATTCATGCAAGTCGCCAATATTATTTCTCCCTGAACCAAGGCTATTATGGAGCTACTCTCCCGGCTGACTATTAAACTGAGCGAATGGCAGATGATCTAGGTGAGAACTCCGTTAAAGGTGTGATTTTGCTTGAGCAAGACGTTTTCCCACCTCCTCTTCTACTCTAGCCGCTAATCCATTATGAATTCTCTTCAAGACTTGGAACACCTGGTCTCTCGTCTCCATTTCAACGCTGGCAATATCGCGACCAAGACTTCTCACCATCCTGTCCTGCCAGCCTTCGTATTGTGGATCATCTAAGTGCGTCCAAAAGGTGTGTGCAAACTTAAGATCCAGTTCTTCCTTCTTCTCGTTTGACTCTGAAGCAATCTCAGCCAGCCATTCTTTATGTTCAGGTGTAGACGTGCTGTCAAAGTTGCGGAACTGCATTTTGTCCTCGGGAGTTATGAAACCTGGGTGCGAGCCGTAGTTTCCTAGGACAGAAGCAGCTCCATCTCGAAGCAGTGGATTAAACGCATTTTTTGGTTGATTGACCGGAATTTGTTGATAATTGACTCCAAGCCTATAACGCTGCGCATCTGCATAGGCGAAGAATCGAGCTTGTAACATAGGGTCCTCGGAAGGCTCGATTCCGGGAACTAAATGAGATGGAGAGAACGCGGCTTGCTCAATTTCAGCAAAGTGATTTTCTGGGTTTCGGTTCAACGTCAGTTTGCCGAATACCCTGGCGCCAACTGTCCCTAGATCGGCCGGGTATGTTCCCATATCCCAGTGTTTTGTCATGTCTAGGATGTTGTATCCAAACTTTCGGGTATCTGCTGGATCAATAACCTGCACTTTGGCTGTATATGTCGGGTATTCACCGCGTTCAATAGCATCATGAAGATCTCGAGCAGCATGATCAGGGTCGCTGCCAGTCATGTGTGGAATATCTTCGTCAGAATGATTTTTATACCCTAAGTCGGCCTCCAAGTACATGTGAACATATTTAAAGGATCCATCTGGCATCACCCATTTATGGGCATGTCCCATATATCCGTTCATGTGGCGATACGAAGAGAAAGTGCCGTAATCGCTGTACAGCCACATCACCATATGGAGTGATTCTGGGTTCTGAATTACCCAGTTCCAGAATCTGGTTTGGTCTCGCAGATTAGAGCGAGGATCCTTTTTTTGGGCGTGTATCATGCCTGGAAATTTGATGGGATCTCGGATGAAAAAGAAGGGCACGTCGTTCCATACCCAATCCCAGTTACCCTCATCGGTATAGCACTTGACAGCAAACCCGCGAGCATCGCGAACAGAATCAGCAGAACCACGCTCGCCGCCAGTGGTGGAAAAGCGAACAAGACATTGTGTCTTCTTCCCAATTCCATTCAGCATATCAATACTACATATGTCTGAGATATCATGCGTAACCTGAAAACCACCAAGTCAGTGGAAAAGAAAGCAATGTTGTTAGGTATACAACTATACCTCGAATTCTCCAAATGCGCCAGCTCCTTTGGCGTGAACAACTCGCTCTGGAATTCTCTCTCGGTTGAAATGCGACAAGAGATCAATGAGTTGGAAGTCTCGTAGAAGTAGCATATTGGAAGCCGTTGGAGAAGATTCGGGCTTTCTTGCTGGGCATCCATTTGACGTCGTATAGAACTTCGGCTCTTTCTGGTGTCCATTGTCACTTGCGCCCCCTTTGGGCGCCTCATTGTTATGAGCCATTGCTAGACGTAGGTGATCTTGGTTGATTTTAGTGGCTCAATCATAGCCAAGGCTTCAATTACGGAGTGGAAACACACTTTTAACTTACTCGGTAGATACGGAGAGAGCATATTTCATAGAAATAGATGTACTAAGCCGCAAGTCGGCCGATGTGAGACATGGTTCCACCATACTAGAACACTTATCGTAAAGGTAATACTGCAGAAACAGCGGCGGCGGGACGTTCCACAGCCCTAAAATCGATTCTGGGTGCCTCATTAAGATATCAAGGCCAATTAAACCAGATGCACTGCGAAGCGATGGTACGCTCGCGTCATAAAAGCTAGTCTAGGGCTTTAACAACTGAGACATACTATGTATGTCTCAATCTTCAGCTTTGGTAGAAGATAAGCACTTTTCTTAATTCAGCAGTGTTGGGTTAGGGGTTTTATGGGGGCTATGACGCCTAAGCTATATCTCCCTGCAGAGCCTCGTTGCATCCTTGTTCAAAACACTGATTTGTTTGGTAAATGGCTTCAAAGGTACCAAAACTGTTGGACTGTTGCGCCTTACGTCTCTTGGTTTGATGAAAAATCCGCAGCCTGCACAACACTATCTGGGTTAGAACCGCGGCATACGCAAATTAATTTCATTACTCATACGATGGTGTGATACACAATGCTTCCCGGATAAATGAGCTTGGGAGAAAAGGTGCCGAGACAATCAGTGCTCCATAGCGGATATGTATTGAGACAGAAATTAGACTATTTACGCAGAGGCCTGCCTATCGGGGACTCCTCCCATGACGTTATTCATGGTTGGATGGAGAATACTTGCTATTTGGCAATGGAAGCTGATGGATCCCTCCGTTTGCAGTTACACTCTGTATCATTTATAACGGGTCAGTGACACCAAAAATCTCTATTTCTGTCTTCTCAGGCTACCACAGGGAGCAGCAATACCAGCTTACTGCCTAGCCCAAGACAAGCTTACTCATATTGAATGTGCCAAGACAAATGATCTCTAGTAAGCCATCTTAAGAAGAATATTTTCGTGGATTATAGTAATGGAATTAGTGAAGCCCTTTCTCGGATTATCATCTGCTCTTTAACATATCGCTTTACCAACATTGGATCTCGCGGGTTTCTTGGTAGCACATAATTTCACCTAGCTACCACTCTATCCTTACTGTCAGATCTATCTGCTACAGCACATCATGGGATTAGACAGCGGAATAAACGAAAATCGAAATCATTATGAACAAAGGGAGTATGATAGGCCCGTAAAGCCCTCAACCGACGGCACATCCCAGGAGCAAACATCAGCTGAGACTCAAAGATCCGATAATCGTGAAATTCAGCAACTCATCAGCAATGGCCTGAGATCTAACCCTCGATCTCTACCATCTCTTCTATTGTGGGATTCTGTCGGCCTTAATCTATACGAAAAGATCACAGAGTCTCCTGATTATTATCTCACTCGTGTCGAAGCAGATGTTATCCGCAATAACGTTGATGCAATAGTGCAGTCTATTGGAACTAACGGGGTTATTTTGGAGTTGGGAAGCGGGTATGTTCTCTAAATGGCCGCTCCAATTGGATAATTCTTCTGTTACTGACGCTATTAAACCTTAGGTCGCTATCAAAGACGTCCATTATCCTTGGAGAGTTTGCTAGACGGGAGATACCTGTGACATATTTTGCCCTTGATCTTTGTGCATCGTCTTTGGCAAAAAGTCTTGAAAGTCTCCGTTCATACTTGGGCCACTCTACTTTTGTGACCTGTCATCCCCTATGCATGACTTATCAGGACGGTGTTTCTTGGGTGGCGAATCAGCAATTTCTTTGCGGAAAGAGAGTCACAGTATTGTGGCTAGGGAGCAGCTTGGCAAACGAGCCAATGAACGACTTCCAGGATCTTGCCAATGGTATCACGACTGCTTATACCAACAGCTCCTCCACGTCAAATATCCAGTTTCTCATTGGAGTTGACGGGAACAAAGATGCCTCTACCGTTTCCCGTGCATATGACACGTCGGATGGGCTCTCCCGTAGATTCACTCTCAACGGTATCAATAATGTCAATCGTGTTTTGGGCGCAGACGTCTTGGATGCAGCCAAATGGACGTTCGAGGGTACCTGGAATCCCCAAGAAGAGGCTTTTCACACGAGCATCAAATCTGTGGAAGATCAGGAAGTGGTAATCGCAGATGAACGGCTACAAATTTCGAAGGGAGAAAACATACGATTTATTCTCAGTCGCAAACTCAGCAGCAACCAGTTCGAAGAATGGCTCGCCGGTACAGCGCTCCGAATTATGACAGTTTGGGAGCATTCCAAGTTCAACTATGGTAAGACTAAGATAAATCCAACAGGCAAGTGATGCGAAAGCTGCTGCTGACAATCATGATGTATAGGGCTCTACCAGCTAGCGCCAGCATCGAAATCCATGCTGTAACAAAAATAATATATTCATATAAGCGATGTATCCTAAATAAAATAGCAAACAGCAAGTTATTTAGGCTACTTTTTACTTTTCATTATGGAAACAGTTCACGTAGATACGGCCATATAAGAGTCGACCAGTTTCCTTTTGTTCTTCGAGCATTTAATAATAGCAACTCAAAAATTGTTTTATCGAGAGCACCATTATTGCCAAAACATTATTTTTTGTGCCCATGTACCGCTCATATTGACTTCGGGCTTGGTTGTACGATGCTAGTATTCTGTACTCCCCTGGATTCTCCTTGAATGCAAGCAAAGTCATTGTAACGGTCATACTGTAAGGATAGTGTCCAGCCCTCTTTTGAGTGCGGCCCCCAAGCGGCGGCGGCGGTTTGCCCCAGCAGATCGCCGACCACTCTAGTTGGCTGAATGCGGGACGAAAGTGCGGCTGAGATCTTGATACTATTCCCAAGGTCATGCTAGCCGCGAGTCAGGGGCAGCGATTGAGCAAGATTGGTGCGTGCTGGAGCCGCTAAAGGGCAAACAAACAAGGCACGAGCTGCTGCATCATTAGTTGCACAATAAATCATGCTTCACCCTTGCACCTGAAAAAAAACCAATTTCACAGACACCAATGAGTGAGCGCTGTCCAAGAAGCGGCAGAGCACATCCGAGACATACCCTCCTGTCTGTCCAATCGAATAGAGATCGTAGTGGGGCAAATATCGTAATATATATTCCCCCAGTTAACATTACCATTACTCGCAAGAAGAGAGATTTTAAGCTAATTTCAGCCTCTCCATCATCCTCGCTTATCCCTCTTCTGGACTCATCTTTCAACTAGAATTGACTTTACCCAGGAGGTAATGATATCACTATCCATTTAACCGGATTTCTTTTTTTTTTTTTGTTTCTGTTAATCCACTCCGGAAACAGCGCCGAGATAGCAGCCAAGACTACTTGCACCAGTTATACACCGAATTCAGCATCTTATATATGACTTGTTCACACACTATTCGGTAGTCGTGAGGCGGCTGCGGAGGACAGGTGAATGAACGCACCAGATATCTTTAGGGAGAGAAAGCGAAAAGAAGAAGGGATCACACATAAAATTAATGGATAAGAGATTTCATAAATTATTCTAGTAGGTAGTAGATCTCTGTGCATCAGTGGGGGCAGAGGCCACTCCAACAAATATGGAATCCCCATAGCAAGAAAGCGTAGTGGCTACAGGGTATGGAGACGATGTGACTTTCGAGATATGAGATGCTGCATGACGAATTCTTTATTTGATTGGTCCCCCGAGGGATTCCTGCTCCAGCCATTCTCAATAGTCAAACTACAAATCGGAATGCTTTATCAGCCAGGGCTGCTGAGATACAAATAATAGAATAATTACAAGTCATAATTTTTATTGGGACGGTGAATTCTCAGAAAGCCCAACGGAACACAACCAATACATATATATATTTTTTCATTTCTGATTACCTCGTCATATCGGCTTGCTCTATTGCCGTGCCGCTGTCTCTCTTGGCTCATAAACATCAGACACGGTCAACTCGCTTTTCGCCTAGCCTACCTTTCATTCTTGGGAGATTTCGTCGGAATAACTTGCGTCACCATGGATAACATCAAAACCATCATCAATGACACAAAACCCAGATACGTCGACTCTCCCGAAGTTCCGACAAGCCACCCATCGCATGGCGTTTCCATGAGTGAACAAGCCATTGCCGCGGTTGTGAGCAATGGCTGGCCTGGCACAAAAGTAGAATCGGTAACACCGCTAGGAGCAGGGAAATCTTTCAACAATAAAATCTACTTTCTCAAGATGCAGCACGCCAACAAAATGGCCGCCCTTGGAGAAGAAGACGCCGTCCTTAAGATCAATGGTACATTGTACGACGGCGACAAGGTACAAAACGAAGTTGCTTGTTTGCGGCTGCTGGAATTGTACTGCCCAAATCTCGCCTTTCCGCGAGTTCTGGCGTGGTCTGAAGCTGGAGTGACCGCAACTTTTGTTTCCACCAATCATGCGGAGACAAAGTCGCTTGAGGCGCTTGTGCCTCTAGACGCAGAAAGCAAAAACGATGTCGGATGGATTCTTACGACTAAAGTGACTGGAAAGGTCGTCAATCTGGAGGAGCTGGATACTGCAGCGATTACGGATCTCGCTCTTCAGCTAGCTGATATTGTAGCAAGCTGGCGCCTCAAAATTCCAGCCCAAAAGCATTGTGGAAGCCTCAAGATCCGTGAAGAAGCAGAGCAAGTAACTAATGGTTCCGGAGATGGGGTAACTCTTGACCGGCCATTTGGTCCAGGCATTTCTAAGATGGCCGTTCGTGGAAACGTCGTGGAAGAAATCAAGCTATCCGCCCCAATTGGGACTATGCAAGAATATTACAGGCTCAAGCTGGATAACAAGTTGAGACAGCTAGAATCATTAGATGCGCTTGCACGTAACCGACATCTTTTGGATCCTCTAAAGTCGCTGTGTGAAGAAAGGTTGCCAAGGCTCAACTTTGACGTAATGTTCACACAAAGCGCCATACCAACGGACACGTTCCAATTTACTCACTATGACCTATTTCCTCGAAATATCTTAGTAACCGGGAGCCCACCACGCATCACCGGAATTGTGGATTGGGAGTTCTCTGGCTTCTTTCCGCCCGTCGATGAATTTTTAGATGACTGGCTGGACGGAGGTGATTGGCCTAGGGAGTTTTATATCCCGTATCTGAAGCGCCTTGAGGAAAACGGTGTGGCTACACCGACCAAGAGCGTCAGAGGAGATGGTTGGCAAATGGCATGGTGGCTGGAAAAGATAATTGAGAACGCTGCGCCGTGGTGGGCACTTGGGGAGAACGACGAGGACCGGGTGAAGAAGATTTTGGAGAAGGCTGAATATGTAATTCAGACAATGTTGGAAAATTTTGAGAGCGTGCAATAATCTAGAAGATTTCTTTAATCAATTTAAAGCAATTGAATCACGAAGCATTCGACAGGATAAGAGACTCATTTTCAAAACTGAATATCCAATCTAAAATGGTCTGAATTGCTGCTTATGACGTTCCAATGAACAATATATTGCAGAATACTTGTACCGCTTCTACCTTTGAGCACGATGAGGAGTCTGTCCCTGCCTCTAGAGGACAATACGTCCACTCGAATTTGAAATTGGCAGGCATCACTGGCCGTCGGCTGTTGCAAAGGCGAAATCACAGCAACATAACAACCGACTTGGTGTAGTTACGAAGGTTACAACGACAAACTATTTATACGCTATGTGTAAATAAATAAAAAATAAATGATCTGGGCAGTTGCTACTGAGAATGTTTTTATTTTTAATGGTTTGTTCACAAATGGGGATGCGCGCGAGAAGAACATATAATGCCAAATACAGATTGATCAATTTGACTATTTTGACCAGTATAACACTGTCAATAAGTCCTCTTAAATGCAAACAGCAACATAAATATCAGCATTCTTCTATTCTTTACACTATGCCCTTGCTACAGCTGAATTTTAACTCACTGAGCGTATCCGCACAGCACCTGAGGGATTACTTTATCAACGGTCTGAGTTTGCCCGAATCCTCTGGTGAGAATTGCGCTATTTTTTTGTTTCAACTTTGGATTTTTGCATCATCTTCCCGAGATGTGTACAATGCATACGCTCCCAACCGGGATCCCCAAACTGTGGCGAAATGGGGTTCAAGGTTAAGATTCCAATAGGGATAGATTCCTGTTGTCTGAAAGTATATGTAGGCTATATTCCAGGCCTAAAGAAATTGAAAATAAAATGCGGGTTATTATTATTATTCGCAACTTTCAAGGCAACGTTTGATACACAGAACTTTTGGACGATGCCGAAGCGCAAAGTAAAAATTTCTGTTCTTTTCTTCAAATATACGATGGCATAAAAAGGTAAAGAGAAGGTCTTCTTCAATTGTGATGCTTCATCTATCACCATTTTCAGCCAAAAGAAGGAAAGAATCCTTGGAGTGTGATCAAATCATATGCTGAGCCGACACCACACACGACATTAGTATGCTGCTCATGAAGCTGTATTCTGGTGGCTGAACACACTTCCGGGAAAACCGGATTATTTTGGCGAGGGGGGAATAAAAGAAACCCGGCAGCGAACTAAAGGATATTGAATAAGCGTTACAGAGCTTTTGCGATGAATATACGCGTGTTGAAAAGCGACATGTTTAATGCAGTAGGGTACGCCTGTGTATGACGGATCTGTGGATGTAAACTAGTGCTTATATTTCTATCTGGAACCCTATATGACGCCAATAATAGTATCACTGGCTTCTGCGGAACAGAATGAGCCTCACGAACTTATATCACAGGCTAAGAGAACCAAGATGGATGAATATTCTTTGTCGCTTCACAATTAGTCTCCGAGGTACCCCTGCCAGTACATACAGGTGGGAGTTTGGATGCAACGGGCACGGAATAGCTGCAACCAGCTTGCGGTGAAGGCGGGCCTCTTACCCACCCTAGTCATCATACACAGATCGCCTTGCACATAAAATGACATCAACATCAATAATATAAGCAAGCATTTCTGACGACAGTCTTTTGTGCTATTTGTACTCACGCGTCGTGGCGGCGTTGGAGCGAATACTCCAGTTACCTAGGAATCTATAAATATATATGGAGAGAGAAAGTTATAAAAATATATCCCTGTGAATACCATGTAGGAATGATCAATAAACTGCTTTTTTTTTTCTTTTTTTTTTTTTTTTGGTATCGAAATGCTTCTCTAGTGGCACGCTGTGTTTGAAGCGCAACACGAGACATCGTGAGCTACGCCATCTTCTGCGGAGGCGTAGGTCGCCCTAGAGAGGGCTACCAAAACTAATGCGGAATTCGTGCCCAGCATGAAAGCAGTTGGGAAATTTTAGGATGGTAATAAGAACTCTAATATCGTCCAAGCCTCTACATCGCCTTGTTTGGTCTTGTGATTAGCTGGGCAAGGAAAACCATCTGGACACGGCATTTAATAGCCGTGGAAAGCAACTGTGCCGTAATACCTTTGGATGTAGCGGCATTTTTTGGACTTTAGCACGCGACAGATGTGCATTCTGCTTCATTCTAACTTAGAGGCCTAAGAAGATGCTCGTCCCAGCCTCTCGAAGTTGTTAGTAAGCCTTGGATTATCTTGATTCCTCTTTGTCTTCAAATCATTGACCGCAAATTCAAGACAGGTACGTTAATATTTTCGGAAGACAGCTTCAGCTTACCGCCTAAGCTTCGCCTCTTTTTTCGTGCAAACATCAAAGCGTTAGCTGACTAGTCTACACTGTAAAGAGCAAGATGCAGGCATAGTGATCGATATAGTGGAGAGAAGCGGGGGAGTGGGACAGTCGTAGTTGCTGGCACGATGCTAGCTAGTCAATAAAAGGTGGCTTAGAATATGGGCTTTATTCCTCTGGGAAGGTGTTTTTTTTTTTTCTCAGGCATCAATTGTGTAATCCGTCCATATTCATCGACGTACTATTATAGTCTACGTAGGATCAATGACTAGACTAGAAGCAAAATAGATTCCACGCTTGGGCTGTCAAAATGGCACATTGCGGATCTTGTCTCCTCTTACATGCACGTCTTGTTGGTATGCTGCTCGGTCTATCGTAAGACGAGCTGAGACGAGCTTATACTGAGGCTGAGAAACCAAGGCATGCAGTAGCATGGCATACTTGTAAGCACCGAAGACTCGTGGAAAGCACACGCCATTTCTGGAATGTTGGTCGAAGCTATTGTTGGCGATGAAAGGATGAGCCGCCCGCAAAATCCAACTGCACTGTGGGTGTGGACGAGCACGCGCTTGACAGCTGTCTCTAGTAGCCCATTCCTATGAGAGATCCTAGGCTGTTTCAACATCTTGCTAGCCGCCTAATGACGGCCTAGTAGTTATTAATGCTGCCTGAATCTTCTTCTAGTCGCGTGCCGCCCGCCAGTATCGGCAGCCGGCGCCACTCACAGAAACAATGATTGGCATGGAGTTACGCTAGGATGGGCGTTTGTTTGTGCCTGTGCCGAAGCCCGAAAACTAGTTTCTAATGCTTCTTCAGAAGAGCCAAGAGCTAAGCTTTGCATTGATGCATGAGGTATCCATTGCGGAAAAAAATCATGTGCAATCTCAGCGGCTTGTCTCCTTTCTCCACCCAAATCTTGCTGGGAAATGCGCCTGAGCCAGGGTGGCCATCGTCAGCCCTGCGCCTCAATGGTGATAGGATCAATATTTTATCTCGCTGGGCGGCACAGCAAAATTGCAGTTATTAATAGAGTAAATGAAGCAAACTCCACATGCGAAGGGGGCGAATTGTGAGTTTTTTTTTTTTTTTTTTTTTTTTTGCCCTTCTTTCTCCTCAGTTGCGTTTGTTAGTGCCACAGTGTTAATGGAATGTGCAACGATAATAGGCCAGTTGTTGGGCCTATAAGGTGGTCCAGGAGCGAAAAAGATGAATATATACCTTCCGGATGGCTTCTCTTTTCGCGAATTTATATCTTTGACTGCCCCTCATTCAAGTAACAAATTCACACACTCTCTCGCTTGAATTAGTAGTATAATTTCTCTCCATCCCCGTCGCCCAGCTCCTGCAGCTCCTACTACATGGAACAGGATTTAAAAATACTGATTCATTAAAAGCCGCCACCACTTTAGACGCACTGAAACCCCCCTCGCTAGACTCACGGACCCTTTTCGTCCCCTGTTTGCAAGCTTGAAGCTATTTCAACAGACTTGCTCCTTTCCAATCCTCCAACTCTCTAACCATTAGCAGCCAGGCATTGCAGCAGCCATAAACAAGCCAGCATTATAACATAAAACACGCTTGTGTCCCTCTGCCCCTTTTGACGCAGCAGACGAGAGCTCGACGATAATTACGAACGACATTGCTTCTTGCAGGCAGAGCCCAACAGCACAGAGTCTCGTATCAGACGGATTCGATCCCTGAAAATGCACAATGGCTGATCATCTGGACCCCAGAGCCGCATCTCCCGGCGCTTCTGAGACGGGGCGTCGCCGGTCTAGGAACCCCCTGCGGAATATGATCCAGCATCTCACCGTCGAGTCGTCTCCGGGTGGCAGCGACGGCACTGGGTCGCGGCGCTCATCGCTGATCCGCCGACTTAGCGGACAGAAGAGCCGATCCCCATCGGTGCACTCAGATGGCGCCTCCAGCTCACGGCCAAACTCGCGGCCACCTTCGGCCATGGGCGTGAATCGAGATCCAGCGCTTTGTGAGTCGTGCTCGCGGCTAGCAGCTGAAATTGAAGAAACTCTAGATGAGGTGGACGCAACTTTCACTAAGCCAGCTGATGGCGGGGCTGCGGATTTTGAGACAAGAGAACATTTTGTATCACGACTCAGGCTTCTGGAGGAAAACCGCTGGTCGGCAACATGTCCGATGTGTAAGCTGTTCTGGGAGGTTCATGTTCCTAGCCAAGAGCCTGGAGAGTATAATCTGGTGGCACTGTCAACGCGCGATACGAGCTACCTCATCGACTCAGCCAAGATGCAGGATCATCCGGCCAAAGGACGAGCCAAGGGGCTCAGTCCAGCTTTTTTCTCTGTTATCTCCAAGACAAAGGCTCCCAACGGACAGGATCCCGATGTAGACCCTGAATGGTTCCGAGAATCGGGCATGTTGCTTCGAACAAGGCCTGAGATGCTAGTAGACACAGCGAGAGGAAGAAGTGGCGCAGAAGGAAAGCTCGCCGCTCCATCTCAAACATCCTCTCCATTACCGTCGCCGACATTCAATTTACCCGATGATGCTTTCTGGCCACAGAGAGGTGTCTGGGGGCGAGAAATTGGCAAGAATGCCGACCTTGGCCTTGTGCGAGAGTGGCTTCACTTTTGTGACGCTCATCACCAAGGACGATGTTCACGGAGACCGGTTCAAGCTGAAATCAAGGGATTCCGATTAATCGACTGTGGCCAATCTCCTCCACGGGTCGTTGAAGCATCCCTTCGAGAAGACTACGTAGCGCTGAGTTACGTACGAGGCGATACCCAAGAGGATGGAAATTGGCCGCGTGTTGTTAGAGATGCTGCTACGGTAGCTCTTGAACTCGGCTTCAGATATCTTTGGGTAGATCACTTCTGCATAGACGATACGAAACCGGAAGAGAGGAGGGGGCATCTCCATCGAATGGATGCGATTTACAAAGGGGCTGCTTTCACAATAATCGCCGCTGCTGGTGAGAGTGCCATGCATGGATTGCCTGGAGTTGGATCAACATCACGACCTACTCAGCCGAAATACAAATTCACTACCTCTAATGTGACTCTCGTTTCGAGTCTCCAGGATCCACGCCTCCTCGTTGAACGTTCGACATGGTACACTAGGGGATGGACATACCAAGAAGGACTTCTTTCCAGACGACGCTTGGTTTTCACAGAGCAGCAAATGTATTGGGAGTGCGAGGGTTTAGCGTGCCCTGAGACCCTAGACTTACCACTTGAATTTTATCACGATCCCGGAGAGAAGCGCATGTGTGATTTTGTGCGTCCTGGATTGTTCAACGGGGTGTCATATATGGACGGTAGCTGGGAACGGTGGAAGAAGTTACCTCAGAAGCTGGGAGAAGCGAGCACGTTGAGTCTGTTCCGCGAAGTAGACCAGCATATTACGAAATACACGAATAGAAACCTGAGCCGACATGAGGATTCGTTGGATGCGTGCTTGGGGCTTTGGCGAGAGATGGAGAACACGCTTGGAAAGGGAAAACTGAGCGATCTTGTGGGTATCCCACTATGGGCACCTATACCGTCAGAGCCATCAGAAGAAAACAATGGTATACCGAGAACGAGACATCTATTCGCATTATCAAGTTGCTTCTGGCACCATAAAGTCGGCACCCAAGCGCAACGAAGAAACCATTTGCCTAGTTGGTCGTGGGCAGGATGGTCTGGCCCGGTCGAACTCTTCTCATCTGTAACAATCGCCGCCGATCCCGAGATGAAGATGAAAAGTCGAAAGATTTTTAACCATCACTATGTCACGGCAACACAGCTAACGAGAAATGAGCCATCGTCCGTACAGTGGACGTACTCGCCTGAAATGGTGGTACTTGGGCCCGACGGTTCCGTTGTGTACGATTTTGCAGAGCAGCTTAGTTCGCCCCCTCGCTTTCGTCCAGCAAGATATGCTCTCCATGTGAAGAATCCATTGGTGTTAGATCGCGTAAAGGCAAAAACTCATTCTGAAGGCTGGCAGTTCAGTGGTCTCAGCGTTGACGTAAGGATGAGTCGAGGCAGTGGCACAGAGACCGCTTGTCTGGGAGGTGAAGCCAGCATAGGCAGCATCAAAGAATATATAACACGGCATGGAAAAGGAGAGCAAATGAGTGTGCTGTGGTTTGTGGAAGAGGCCACAGTGATGTTGCTGGTGGTAGAGAAGACAGGAAGAGGAACATGGGAACGGGTGGGGAGGATGAGAATGGCCTTCCCGGAAGATGCAAAGGACGTTCTGAGGAGTTCCGGAAGGCTGGAAGGCTTATTGGGAAGACTACCCATGAGAAGGCTAGGCGAGGATATTATAATCGAATAAAGAGTGGTGGGAGTGCTTGATACTTCGATACATTTATACCAATGATACTCTGCTGTGGCGGCTATAATATTGAGATGAAAACGGTTGTTGTTCGCGATAGTGAGAAGATGAAACATCCAAGTCCCTTTAAGTAAAAAATCTTAATATTTGACAGTATTCCGCCTGCAAATCTAAATGTCTAGATCCAAACTAGGCGGCAGACTAGACGAACTTGTTCCCCAGCTGCTCTCATTCTTCCCCAGCGTCAGCTCCAACACGCCTCCATTCGCAAAGAAATCGTGGGTGATCCAGCTTTTCGTGTATGGTTTCCCGTTGAGCTTCGCGCTCTGGATGTAAATGTTTTCATACCCTCCATCAAAGTTGATGTTCTTCACAGTCGCCGTCTTGCCCGTGAGTCCATTCTTGATGCTAACTTCAGGGAAATATGGAGGCAAGATAAGATAGACGTTCTGTCCACCCATTGGCCACAAGCCCATCATGGCAAGAGTGCTGAAAGCTCCCATGGCGCCGGAGTCATCGTTACCAGGGATGCCATCTATGGTAGCGTTGAACTGTGAAGGGATGTAGTAGTGGCTAAAGTATGAGGACAAGCCGGGGCGACCAGCATAATGGAAGAGAAAAACCAACAGGAAAGCTTGTTCGTCGCCAAAATAAAGCAAGTTTGGAGTCTCGTGAAGGAATTGGAGGCGCTTGACAAATGTATCGGGGCCGCCAAGTGTGGTGATGAGGTCACTCATGTCGTGAGGGGCGTAGAAAGTGTAGAGCCAGCTGCTGCCCTCATAGGTCTATAATAAAGTAAGTCAATTAGTAGAATAAAAGGGAAAAGAAGAGTAAAGGAAATACAAGAGGAATCTCACCTCATGGCCAGTAGGAACCAAATAACAGTCTGTAAACCTGTACATAGGACTGCACATCATTGCATCTTGATAGCCAAACGTGCCGTTCAAATATCTCGGCTGCAGGAATCCGTAAAAGCCACTGTCTACATAGCCAGTCGAGCCATCGGGATTAGTGACGTAGATGTATGAGTTTTGATTTGGGTTCCACATGTTCTTCCAATTCTTAGAGCGCTTAAGATATTTCTCCGCGTCAGCTGTCTTGTGGAGCGACTGGGCCATTTCGGCAATGCAAAAGTCATTGAAAGCATATTCAACTGTTCTGGAAATAGATCTTGAGAAGGTACCAACTCCTATTATTCGGTGAGTATCTGATGTTGCGATGTCCACTATAACAAGCTAAGAGCAGCTTACCATTGGGGTCAAAATCATCAGTGGGAATATATCCAAGCGTCTTCCAGCTGGTCAGGCCGCCACGTCCCTCGATCCCCCAATTCACAGGCTCGTCTTATTGTAAATCAGCATGGAATTCTGCTTCAAAGGTGAAAATGAACGTACCTTCGGCATCCGAGATTAACGCCTCGTATCCAGTCTGCCAGTCGATACCTTGGTGAAGTCCTTTCAAATACGCATCAACTAAAACTACATCTGCGTTACTGCCTCCCTGTGTCCAGCCTTTGCAGAAGGTCATACGACAGTCCGGTAATTTCCCTTCGTGACGGTAAATGTCGATGAGTCCGCGGACCATCTGCGTTTGGCTATATGGGTCGACAAGCGTAATCAACGGGTGAATGCTGCGGAACGAATCCCATATGCAGTAAAAAGAGTCATAGTCTGCCATAGTTAGCATCATAGAAGTTCATTCGTTATAGCGAAGATTTATATAAGACTCACATGGTTCGCTGCTCTCCCAGAGTGGATTCTCCCCTGTGTAATCCTGAGGAGATAGCATAGATCGATAAAGCCCCGAATAAAGAGTAGTCAGGATATTGGTGTCCACTCCTGTGTTATCGACTTGCACAACTCCTAGCTTCTTTCGCCATGCATCCTCAGCCGTATCAAGTGTTCCTTGAAAGTCAAAGCTGGGAATTTCGGATTGGGCATTGCCGCACGCTTGATTCACACTGATAAATGACAAGCCTACTCTGGCCAATATCTGGTTATTGCTGGGTTTATTAAACTGAACAAAGGCACCTCCAGGTACAGGAGGGCCTGTAACTGTCGCAGTTTCTGTGTTGAGCTCTTTGAAGTTTGTTCCGGCCCTGTTGTTTTGGAAGATACCGGTGTCTTTGATGTTGGCTCCCTTAAAGTCAGCGCAGAAATACAGATTGTATGTGCCGACTCCAAAAGATGGGTTGAATGTGCCAGAACCAGTAATGCGTCCACTGCTGGGGTCAACTTTCACGCTTCCCTTGCTTCTAGAATCTGACAGATCTGTTAGATCGGCCAAGATCACTGGCTCATATGGGATAGCATTTGCGCCCGTCGCATCACCACCCTTCATTGGCACAGGCTCGTCAGGGAACGTGAAACGATATAGTGCTGTTTTGTTGGCCACGGTCATCTCTGCTTTGATAGAAGTATTGAGAGTAACCGAGAAGTATCCGGGATGGGCCTCTATGGAACTGTTAATGGGCATCGATTGACGGTCAGTTTTAGTAAAGTAGCAATTATCAAGAATGCCACCAGAACAGCCGCTTTGCGGAAAAAAAGGAAAATTTCCAAGAGAAGCTCCCTTCAGAAACACTTAGCTTAAAGGATCTTTTACTTTCAACGACAAAGCACTTACACCACCCGTTCCACTGTCATGCATATGAGAAAATCCGGTAACTAAGCATCATTGTTAGTTGATATCCTTCGTTTGTGGCTTCCACCCTTGCGACCCGCCTCTCAGCCTGATAAAAAGACTTACTGGGACCACCATCGGAGGCATAACCACCCGCATTATCATTTACTGAATCTGCTACCGCTTTGGCAAGGCCGAAGGGAAGAGTTGCTCCCGCAAATACATGTCCTTGAGCAGTGTCAGCTTTCCTTTTGCTATTGACTGCTTCTAATATAAAACTCATAAACTTGGGAAGTAGTTACCTCCATTGCTCGTCCCGATTAGTGGGTCTACATAGTCAAAGACATCGTATGCGGCTTGGGTAAGAGACCCATAAGTGAGTACCGCAGCCAAGGCGCGAGAGAAGCCCATCGTGATGAACCCACCGTGCTACTGGGTAACAAACTGAGCCGATATTAAGAGTCACGAAAGTTGTCTTTGGCCTATGAGTTCATGCAGCATTATAGCTATATTTATACTTGTAAACTATGGAACTATAGGCCCGTCGGTTATCATATTGAAGTATGACATTATCAAAAGGGAAGTCTAACGCTGAATTCTCAATCCGAAGAGCTGGCCCGAATTTTACTCCATAAACAAGCCGAATGTTAACCCTCATTATGAGAACACCACATGGAGAATCCCTGGTACCGCAGAGGCACGGCAAATGAAGCCCTTCCATATTCGCATTATGGTTAACAAGTCACCACGAGCTGCAATGCGGGCGTTGCCAAGTAAATTAGGAGACGCAGTAAATCTCAAGTACATTAAACCCACCAATTATACACTTCAGAAAGTCAGTTCTCATAAAATCGCTTGGACTATACATTTCCCTATGAAGCGCAGCTGTAAATTTCCCGTCGGAAATATTTGTAATTCTGTATATGAGTAGTTGCGTTGATCTTGCCTGGATAAAAAGATCAGGCGCGTTTGAATGCCCGCATGTTCAAGCACTAACTACGATCTAACTCGTTTATGTCGGCAAACCGTCTCCACCAATATATGCTAACAGAAATAAGTAGGTAGATGTCTCATGCGTTGCATTTATATTAGGAACAACTACGGAGTGTTGAGATAGATATTTACGCTAAATGACTTGATGTTACATTACAAATGGGTAAGTCATCGGTAATGGTTAAAGGACATGTTCCTGTTACCCCAGCATTTGGTTGACTGCCATTATCCCCCCGCATTCTCAACTTGGACAATGACTGAGCAACTACCGTTATATGAGTGACCCGTCGGAAGTAACATGAGATGAAGGCCAAGGACTTAGATGTATATCACAGACGAGTGCTGCCAGTCCGCAATTATTTCGGACATAAAATCGGCAAACCTGTAACCAAATGCTGGTAACAAATGTTGTCTCTGACTTGGCATAACTAACACCAAGAACAAAGTTACGAGACTTGTGCGGGGCTTTTGAATTATCCGATGCGAAACCTCTATGAGCTGTTCCTCTGTCAACAAACGAGAGTAAGGTGCGCCGATTCTCGATTACGTTGACCCAAGCTAGCCATTATTTAGCCGTTAAGTTGTAAATAGAGTACATTATAAAAGAAAACCATCATAGTATTTGTGGTTCTCTATGATTATCAATACCATCCTTGTTCAATCATGGATTTTGATTCTATAAGTAACTGAATGTAGGAGTTTCTATAACAGTTTCGAAAGAGCTTGGTGCAAAATTCCTTTATGAAGAGTTAAAGAGCATCAAAAAAATGGTGTTTTTACAATTATTAATGTCATCGATAGACTCAACTGGGTTTGAGAACTACGCGACTGAAAACCAACCAACTTCGACACTGGAAATGAGTCAAACCACTCGACAAATTGAGGCAGTTAGCAATATAGTTTATATAATGAAATATTTTTGCCACTAGCATCAACAGCTCGAAGCCCGCTTGGCTAAGCGGTATAGCGTGTCACTAGTACTTCTCTGACATGACAAGGTGATCAGTTCGACTCTGATAGTGGGCATCAATTTTTTTTGGATTACAGGCTTCTTTTTCATTTAGCCCTGATCTCTCTCTCTTTTTATTAAAGCCAAACAATATTCACAATAGCCTTATACAAATTCTTCCTTATGCAGTATGCCATTCCAAGCTGTCATAGTCCATCTCCGACGTGCCATACCCACAACCAACTTCTATTACTACCTATATCTGGCGCACGAGTATGCAATTATTTTGTATGGTTTCACATTGATGGTAAACGGCAGCATGAACTACCCATTATCCAATAATTCCGTAGAAGGGCCAATACACTAAATATGTGTTGAAGAAATATCTTCATTCATTTTCTCAATTGCTTATGTTGCTACATCGTACATGGCGGACGTCCATATGCCCAGATGCTTCACTGCGGTGTCTTGTCAATCACATCCAAACCCACAAGCCGCCGTCAAGATGTAGTGTCATTCCAGTGGCTGGATATTATATTCAACATTTAGTGCTATGACAAGAAACTCTGTTAGCATTTTATATCTTATTGGACTGTTAAGACCTACCTTGCAGCAAGAGCAGTCGCTGCAGGCGCCGGAGCAGTTGCAAGTGGAGCAGGCACTGTTACAAGTAGTGTTAATATGTATTCAAGGTGAAATTGTTCGTTCGTAGAAAATAAAGCAAATATTCACGCATATAGCAATGAATTGAAGAATGCGTCCAGAGAGTTGAAACTATAGAGCGGAGAGAGGCGATTGGGAGTGAGATTGGGATATACTCACCAAGGAGACATTTTGAAGTTGAGACTGGAAGTCGTCAAAAGTTTGCAAATATAGTTGGTTTCTGAGTGTTTCTGATTTGATTGCTGGTTGTAGTGATGGCAAGAAATTGAAAAAGCAGGCGATAGGTGGTGCTTTTATAGCCAGATCGATACTGCGTTCTTCTGGCTTTTGAACCTACCACCTGTATCTCCACTTGCAACTCCCCACGTACTAAATCCTGCATATTAGCTAGTTTCACCCTTGAAGCTCACATGCAGCAATTTTAGCCAGCGAGCTAGTGCAAACTATTAGAGGACGGCCAACTATCGACGTGAAAAACTTCACATGTATTCGTCAGTGCTCCTGTTCGGCCACCGACCTTGAAATGTCATTGATCATCCACTCTGGTCATACGATGTCTTCATTGGCTGAGGGGATGATGGTGGCAATCCAAATTCAACAGCTAGAGCCAACAAGCTGGGCATCAAGAGAGTTTTTTCTTAGGTGGTAACTGCAGGAGCATTCAGGTCCGTTACATGCTAAACATATTTAGTAACGGCTGGAATGGAAGGTGGTTATAATAGTGTGATATATGTATGCCAAGCCATAGAGACACAATGTTATTTTGCACATACTTTGCAGATACAAGTACATATCAATAGCAAATGTACTCTATAGACAGATCATAATGAAATTATGCACTATTAGATATGTGTCAAATTCTTGGTTTATATTTTCCCATGAACCATGGCACTTAGGTCAATATCAGATACCATAGGTTCGGGGTACTACACGACGAATAGCTAACAGTTAGTAGCTAAAAGAGCCAGGAGTCTGCACTTTGGAAGGGCAGAGACCAATTTCTACAGATACATACTGGCACAATCCTGTGAAACTGACCAGTCATCTGGATGTGAGCTGATGAGGGAAATATGCAAAGCTAGAAAGCTTTGGCCTCATAACAGTCACTGGGCTATCACGGGGGCTTTTTCCTTGCCCAATTGGAGTAGGCAATACTGCTGGGCCAACAAACCCTTGAAGATTTCCAAAAATTCCCTGCAGTATAGGGCACTCTTATCTAAGGGTTACAGATAAGAAAGTTGGCCGACGTGACGGTTGATAATAGGGGCGTATTGGTCACGTCATGAGAATCTCCAACGAGGCCATTGATTGGTTTTGGGGGCGCATGTACGGGATCTGAACCATTCACAAAAGGAAAGAACGCGGCTGTGCCGTTCTGGCTTGACGTAATACAGCATTACTAGCATTGAAAGCGGAAATGGGGGATTGGTGAAGGCGTGAGCAATGTGGCGTTAACGGCAACCCCCACGGGCTTACCAACATGAATATCGGGTGTCAGCCGCTGTAGGCGACAACAAAGCATGATAACCAAAGCTGAAAAGGGGCTGATGAACAAACAGGCCTAGATCATCTCGTGAAATTTGTCACGCGGCCTAGAGTAGCTTCATAATTCCACAAATAGCTGAACCAACGCCATGTAAGGGGAAGACAGGAGAAACATGGAGCTGATGGGACAATAGTCGTTTCAGCAACAGGTGATCATATCAGAATCAAAGAATACTCCCCTGTTAAGACCATATGTGCATCCATGAGGTCCCGTGAATAGACAAGCGCCAGGGTGGAAGCACAAAAGTGCCGCATATCAGAAGCTGGATTGATATGATCATTACTTGACACGATTACTAAACCCCACTCAAGTAACCACAAGGAACCCCTTGATATTTTTATTTTTTTTGCTGAGATGTCTGTACCAGACAGAGCAGAACAGATTTCTCGGCTGAATGACCGATGGGGATGGGAGAAGAAAATCCTGTGAGAAAAGGGCCAGGTTCGCCCTTCAATAGCTCTTCCGGCATAAACGAGGACGACTACTAATCTCAAAGCGCACACAGACTTCGAGTATGAGCATTTGTTTTTGAGTCGATTTCAGTTCTGCTGAACAGACGCTTTGATGTCAACCTGAATGCCAGAGACTTGAAGGGAGCATCTGCTTTGGTATATGGTGTAGTATTTGCGGGAGATGTTGTTGAGGCTGGCAGAGATGGGATGAATGTCAACGAGGAAGAAATTCTCCTGCTTTATATATTTGGCGGAGTAAGGTAAGTATGTCATATTATTTCCATTCATGGCATTTATCTTCTCCATCTCCGGTCTCGTTCAATCATGCCAAGTGGGCGCTCTAGGAGCTAAAGTCAGTCTCGTAGGTAGAACAAGACGCCTACGCCTATCAGTGCCAGCATATTCGTGCACCTTGATGGAGGATGGGGTATATCTTTCACTTAATTTACTCTTGGTGATACGCGATGACCAAAAGGCCGCATCGGAGTGGCGAATAGGATGAGATGGAGGCCGTGAGGGGTTGAGAGACTATCAAGGTTCACGGCCATCAAGGTTCATATTTGTCAGCTCTCGGCTCTGAGGACGAAAGAAAAGGAGTTAAATTGGAGAAAAGAAATGATATATAAAGAAAAAAGAGAAGCATGGCATTATCAATTAATGTTGAACAAAAAAGAATTCAGCTGATTCTAGTGCTAATGGGAGAATAAAGCAGGGTTTTGTATGAATGAAAATGACCAACAAGCTGGTTTGGCGTCTAAATGTATGGATGCCGTATAATCTGGCATAGCCTAAAAAAATCTTGGTCTTATTAAAATATGACAGAAGTTCATTCCAGATCCCTGACCGCCTTCTTCGTGAGGCTTGCAATATCACATAGCAATTCTTAAATACACGAGACTCGGTTAAATCTTTACATGCTATAACAAGTGGAATACCGGCTAGGTCTACCGTAATTCATGCAGCGGTGGAGCAATAAAGAGATATACCGAGAGCCTACTTACGATCAACCCAATCACAACCTCGGTGACAAAGAATGTGATTGAATCTTAGTTGGTACAAGACGACCCGAATATTCTAGACATCAAAGGGCCCAGATCAGATGGTGCTGGCAGATAGTCCTGGCAAATACAGATAGTCCTGGCAAATACAGAGCGCTAAGAGCTACAGAGACAAAATCGTACTTGTAAATTAGTACATTACAAAGAATTAAAGCCGCATTTAATCTTGATACAAATCAGCTATTTAAATTGGAACTCACTATTATAAATACTCTATCCTTTCAGCAGCCGCCTAAGTTTTTCTACGAGATTGTTTAAGGGAAATTTTCCCAAGACGGGGCTAATACATCCCTTTCTTATTGTTTCAGTCTTAATCTATTTGTCTCAGATATGCCCCTATTTACATGGAAACTCTGGTGAAATATGGCACAGGTAATTTTAGCTGCTTCAGCCATAACATGTCGCAAGCTCAGCAAACGTATGAGCTTCAAGTGGAAATACCCATGGAGAGTAGGATTAGATTGGCTGTGCTAGCCAGCCACATGTTATAAAATGTTGCCATCAAACTTATATCTAAAGAAGTGGCACAACTTTCCTACATATCAATTCGTAATCATAAATAATTAGATCATTGGTGTAACAGTCACTTGATAATGGCATATATGTCTTTTTCTATCATATAATCACAGCCTATACAAATGGAATTGTTAAAATTGGTTGGCCGAACTTGGAAATCCATTCAAAGCGTAAAAAGGGCAAAGGTTTTGCAAAAGTCTTCCACAGAGGAAATAACAGAACATACAACTAAGCGTGAGAGATCAGTTTTCTGAGCGCACGAGCTTTCAAAAATATTAAATAGTATCCTTCCTTGAATCTCCGCAATCAGTTACCCATAGACAGCGCCTGGAGAGTCTAATCTATGGTCTTTGGCGGAGTATGTTTCATCTCCACAGTTAATCTTTGCGGCGTGTCGGCACTTCGGTAACTTCCGATACACTTGCGAAAATAAGCTTAATAAAGTATTATTTTGCGGGGAGACTCAGATCAAGCTCGCACTCGATATAACATATCTGCCTATTTTGGGCCAATAAATAAGCGGTATTTGAGATTAAGAAAAGGTGATGCCCTCCAATTATTTGAGGCTATTGCTATTTCCTATCAAAAAAATTTGGAGCCCTATTAACCTGGCGCGTATCCCTACTATTTCACAAGGTATTATTGAAGAAAAGGAACTGATGATTCCTTCGGCATTAGAGTGGCGAATGTCTTTTCGGATAAGCAAGGATAAAGCACATGATGCAATGCTTTATTTCCTCTATTAACTCTAGCTCCTTCAGACGTGCAGACTCCAAGTCATTTTGCCACAACAGAACAGAATACAATTTATATTTAAAAGTAGAATTAGATCACAGACGCATTTCCACCAATAATCGAAGTGAGTGGTGTAAAAATAATAAAGGCTCCCGAAGGCCGCAGCTATCTAGCTGATCTGGTGTCATTTCAAAAATGATTCGCAGCTTCTAATTCGAGGTACAACTGATCGCAAAGTGTGTATTAGCACACAAAGTCAAATGGAACTGCACAGCCTGCTCTAGTATTTAGAAAGAATTTTAATTTTAGCGGCTTTTCCGCAAAATCTGGTGTTTGCAGCTTCTACAGGCCTCGAACAATCGCAAAGTACATTTCACAAACGACATTTTTTGGCTAGTAAATTAGGCATCCGGTCATATATATTCGGTCATACATGTTCGGCCAAGGCTATGCCATTGTTAATAGTTTCACACAATCTGGTCAAAAGTCTAGTTGGTGCGCTTGGACTATTGGCCGGAGCGAGTGTCTCCAGAGAGCTGAAAAAGGCAAAGATATTTGGTCGACTGTATTATCACGGGAGTCGCCTTATGTGACATTAAGTTCTCAAATAGATAGGTCAATGATCTATAGATTCGGCAAATTGACTTAGACAGGTAGGTTACCTCATAACCCTCTAGACACTCTGCATCCTCAATCTTAATTCAGCTCAAGATTGCCGGCTCAATCTCAACTTGCAGCGCATTTCGTGTGCTTAGCACTAAGAAATGTGAGTGTATCTACATAATTGATAATATTAACTACAAAGAAATTATAATAGAATCCTTATCTAACTCGTTAATTGTAGCCCTTGCGTCATATCAGCGTAGGTGCATGTATCTAGCTGCTGAGAGGCCAAATCGATACTGTCAATTCAGTCGTATTCTCATTATTATATAACTTCAGAGTCAATAAATCGCACACCACAGATCTGGTATATATTTAAATGATCCTACCCGGGCACCTAATGGGTCGTAGCCAGCATGTTCGCTCAGGGGTATTGCCGCAAGGTGCTATGTAAACTTATATAGCCTGGGGTCTAGATGATTGTACAACTATTACCTTGAGAGCTAATCCAGACGACTGCATCTGGATGTTAGAAAGTAATAATAATACGTATGTGCGATGATTACGTCTCACTAGCCAGAGCTGGTGGCCTCGGGGTCAAGGGACATTGATAGAACAACTCGCATCTGGCGCCTCTCGGGTAGCGGTTAGATAAACAAGTGCCGTATCCAATGTGTCCATATACTCAGAGGCTAACGCGTCTAGGCATTTACGTCATTCACAGCGGCTTGCGATTTATTGATGAGATCGATCTTCCTCACATGATTTGAAGTGCTAGTTCCGCAGACACATACAACGTCGACCAAGGCAGCACTATCCAGATACTCCATCATAGTGTATGTGACCATGATAGAACTATCTTGATAACAGTTCTTCCGACTCATAATTTGAAATGTCGGCGTCAATTGAGAGTACAATACAAACTTGGCATGTCAATTGAGGATGTTATCTCCGAACGCGAATCTCGAGATGGCTCCCAGTCATCTTCAATTCACGAGTACATTTCAACAGGCTACGACCTAACACCGGAACCACGTATTGTCATAGATAGGGAAATACTTTCTCACGCTAAAGCTGACAGTCTCTTTAGTTAAGGTATTAGTAAGGATAACATGTTGCTCGTAGTGCTCATTTCAGTCTTGTCAGGGCAGTTGCGATATTCCAAGTAAAGTTGATTTGGAATATTGTGTAGATGGAGGAAGACGGCCAACGCCCATACTCCGGATCTACGTGAACTTACCAGATGCTCTCTCACCAGAGAAAAGAGGGGCAAACTGAAATCGCTTCTATGGCGCCCACTTAGAGACCCTCTATCTTCACAAACCAAGTCTGCGCCGTCACTCGGCTGAAGCGCTATCGCGAATCATGTGGAGCACGCGCCATGCAGGCGGTATAAAATTTTATAAAAAGCAAAATCCACATTCAGGTGTGACGGTCACGCTTGTAAATTTGGCGCTATTCCGGTGATGGGAGTGTTGAATTTTCGCGCAGTAATATATCGCAGTGAGCAAACCTGCAATAGCGTGGATGGCCCCTTTCTTACGACTCTTGACATTGATTCATGGCAGACCAGCGTCTATCGTCAGAGATCCTGAAAGGATTTTCAGAGCCTTAAAAAGCCGAGAGCTTGGGATAAGATATTGAAAGCTATCGGTAGGTATTATTGAGGAGAGGACGAGACTGAAGCTGAAGATAGGACGGAGGCGGTATCAAGATGGAGCTTGTAGCATAGTAGGACTAACGCCAACGCTAACCACTACGGCGAGTCTTGAAGAACTGCTTGAGGATAGATCGGTTATTGCACTTCCTCCACCGGCATCGTCCTCCACAGAAACGTCACCGTCGTCATCATCATCGTACGTGGTGAAGAGACCAGGATATGTGCGTCCACCTAGATCCATGCCTGCCTTGAAGGACCTAGCCCTATGGAGAACAGAGGATATGTATATGCATGCATCTACCCAGCGGGACAAGCAGGTGACTATGCGTGGGGAGATCAATTAGACCCTTCGTTTGCCTAGTATCTGCAGCATCTGCTTGCTCAGATGTTTGTTTGTTGAAACGGGTAATGTCTAAATTGCGCTAGTGACGCGATCGCGGCCCAACATGGGCAGGGTATCGAGGCTGATGCTGCGTTGCACTTCTTTTATATAGAGTCGTAGAAGTACTGGCATGGTTGTATAAAATAGCTTATTACTTTGACATAAAGTTCAGAGTATCACGTATATATTGTACTTGTGGTCTTTTGATTTTTCAGGCCATCTTCACAGCTACTGCACGACTCGATGCATCCGCTTGTTGGTGGCTTCGCAAAGGCGGTGTCAAGGGCCAAGGAACTCTCTCAACAGGTGACTCTGGAGGCGGGATGCTACTGGATATCGATTCTTAGTCTTTCTTTAAACGAAGGGACATATCGTAATGTATATCCCCATTGCCATGCCCAGAGAAAGAGGAGAAAGACGCAGACGCTCCAATTGATCCCAGTCTATGAGGTGGTTGGTTGGTCTCTCTCACAACATGAGAAGGCAAAAAGCGGATGTGGCTGCGGCCCATGTGGAGAGAGCTCGCATTGTCCAGCAAGATCTGGATTTTTTTCCAAGTTAGTGCCATTGACAGACAATTAGCATAGCTGCACAGCTAGCTTTTCGGTGTGCAGACGGTGCTGGCCCGCAACAAAGCGGCGGGAGCTTGAGTTTAGCCCCCTGACAGCATCTCTGCTTATTTGAACGCGCGCGTTGCCGTGTTGACTCCGAGCTGCGGAGCCCCACGCCGTCGAGCATACAGTACAAGAATGCGCAAGGACTGGCTCCGCTCGCCAGAAGCCGAGACAATGAAAGCACTCGTCCCATGGATTTATGCATATCTGCCTCCTGCTTACGAAGTTCACGGAGGCGAAACTTTGAGCCCTTGCCTCGCCAATGCATCGCCACGGCCACCGAGCCATTGAGCGCCGAATCCTGGGCAGCCAGACATGGGGCAGACTCCAAAGCAGAGCAAGGGCTCTCCCGCAGTTGAGTCATTCGGCTCAGCAAAAACAGTGAAGGGTTTCCGGGCGGCATCCGCGGTGCTTACAATTCCTCGCTGCTCCCCCCCCTGCAAACATCTTCTTGGTTAAAAGGGTTGCATGTGCAGATGACCCCTAACGTTCGCTGCAGTCGAGATACATTAGGTAGACCACAATTCGATAACTCGATTCCTTGGCCCGTTCGCCACCTCTTGGAGGACCGTTTCAGTGCTGTACAAACCAATGGACGGGCCCCCGCCTTATCGTCGTGCAGAAGACCCAGGGTGGTTCAAACGACGTTATCACGCTTCCGGCATAGGTTGGCTTCATGGGTTGACGTGTTCTACGCACAAGTCCATAAATCGAGACGCGAGTCAGTGAAGCGAGTATCCACGTCTGTGACCGCCTGATCTCTCGATAATACGTGTAACTGCACAGATGGGCCCCTTTCATAGCAGGGGGCTCACAATTGTGACCTTATGCAAGCCTATTGCTCTCAAATCAGGCACCGCGAATACGTGATGGAAGCCCAACTCAGCATACTGGCCCTGCAAGCGGCCTATCACATGCCGTGGCCTTACACCAAGACTGCATTGACGTGTAAACTGCTGCTGGCACAATTCGGCACATCCTGAGCTAATCCCGTTCAGTCGCCCGGGGCTTCTCCAGCCTTTTTCTTTACCGCTTGATGAGAACTTCATTTTATACAATGCCAGCGACGACTGGCAAGAGCTCATCACCAGTCATTCAGCAGAGCAGACAGTCATCATGGTTATGAGAGTGAGGTCGCTGTCACAGCGCATGCCATCATGGACCAAGTCGGCCAGTATGATGTCCCCTATTCACCTCACCGCACAATGGGCTGCTGCAGCCAGCTGATTCCACTTCTACTGTAGAACGACTCTCAAGGAGCGATGCACGGTTTAGCACGTCCACCGAGCGGATGAACAGCTCCATGGAGCTTACGGATCCGTTAAGGCATGCCAACGCCTCTATTTCCATCTCCCCCATTCTTCACCCAGTTTCAGTGCACTAACAAAGGCTGCTTGCCGCAACACAGTCCAGAAGATGAGAAGAGCTTCCAGCTAGTCGCAGGCGGGACCAGCGACCAGCTTCGGTGGCTTGAGATTGACAATGGCGCCAAGAAGCCTGAGGACGCCGCCAGCGAAATTGCTCCCAGTGAGGATCCTTCAAGCGAGGAGCCCCAAAGCGAGGAGGTTTCGAATGATGAACCTGCCGATGAGGCTGTATCAGGCGAGAATGCCGCCAGCGACAACGCCACCAGTGTAAATGCTCCCAGCGTCAAGGAGGCTCCCAGCGTCAAGGCCGTCAGTACCAAGGCGCCCAGCACAAAGGCTGCCAGCCAAAAGCTCACCCTTGACGATGCTACTGACGTGGACTCTGATGAGCCTGAGAGCTACGTGCTGCAATGTCACGACGACGTGAACAACCATCTGCGGCAGATCAATGAGGCGCTCAGTCTCATCAGCATCATGGGCCCGACCCGTAGCGGCAAATCCACGCTCATGAACCTTCTCGCAGGCTGCACTACAGAGCCGCTGTTTTCAACGTCTCCTGGAGCTGAATCTTGGACTAGAGGTAACGCACGCACAGGCCTTAGGCTGACGCCCGCCCCCTATACTTGCTAATCCCTGCAACAGGCACAAACCTCGGGAATAAGATCATGGGTGTTAAGGAATTCTCACGGCTCGACGACGGCGTTGAGCTGCCTCTTGTAGGCTCTCAACGAGTAGCTTTCCTGGACACTGAAGGCCATGGCGACCAGGGCGACTTATACGAGTAGGTTGCAGCCAGATTGGATTTTTTTTTTTTTTACTTGGTGGCCTCAAACGTGCTTAACTAATGTATGACAGCATCATTCTCTTCACCCCCGCTCTTCTATGCTCCCGGGTCATCGTATTCAACACCACAGATGTTGCCAAGGACACCATCCTGACGTCTTTGGCGATGATGACTCTGGCTGCGGAGAAGCTTCATTTTGGTGGTGACAAAAAGACTTCCGGCCCCAAATTCGGCCAATTAGTCATCATTATCAATAAGTGAGTTTGTCTCTTGGGCTCTGCAGAAATGTGATTTTGATCTAACAGTCGTCTAGGTATGATCTTGGAGGTTCAGGTAAGTTTTTTAAAAACAAAAGATGCACCGTAACACCTCGTGATTACAGGTAACCAGTGATACTAACATCCACCATAGTGGATGATGTCAGAAAAAATATCCTCAGAAAAGAGATCGGCAGGACCGAGGCCATCAAGAGGAGAAACAAGATCCGAGAGAAGCTGTCCGCCGAGTTTGAGGATGTGACTGTAAGAGCGACACCGTCTAAGCATGCTACGGGAAAACCACAGTACTCACATAGACCCAGGTTCACCTGCTTCGCGGAAACTCTCTGAGAGAGGGTGTGCAGGCCAAGATCAACGATAAATCCAAGGAGTTCCTTGTTCTTGATGACTTCAATGACAACTATGTCAAGGACTTTAAGAATCTGCGTGCCGCGCTGTCTCAGATGCTGAGGATCCCTCGACTTGTCGCCGGAGCACCTTTAACTGGCGCTTCAACAGCAGACTTTGTCTCAAGCATTGTCAAATCGATCAATCGTCTTGAACAGAACGGTCAGTTGCATGTTCCCGACATTTGGCGGGCTGCAGAGAACGAAGCCATCAACAGATCTCACATCAAATTCCACCACGACTATAGAGAGGCGTGCAACAAGCTGAGTCAAGACACGCGGCTGCTGAGTACTAAGGACTGCAACAAGGTATGCGGAATATTATAGCGGCTACCAGCTTTGGAACTTGTGGACTAAACAGCTGCGCTTAGAAACTCGACCGTGCTATGCAGAAATGTCTGAATAGCGTCCGGGATTCATTGAGATACCTCTCTCAGCAAACTATCAAGTAAGAACTGGAGTGCCATCATTCGAGAAACTCAAATTTAACCAGCTATCTAGGGATACATGTGAAAGCCTTGCAAAGGAATCAGAGGGGCAGCGAAATGAGGTTTTGGCTGCAAATCTTCAGAAGATTGAGGCCTTTGCCGAGAAAGAGCTGACTGAGCTGATCGGCTCAATTCAAGACACTCTGAATGAGGCGGCATCTGACTTCAAATCCTTCTCGCTCAATACTGCTGAAAAACTGCTGGATCAGTATCACGGCGACTTGCTCGAAGCCTACAAGAAGAAAATCTCCTCTTATGATGAGCAGGCACTTTCGCGAAACTACTCAGTGACCTACGACCGCGCGTTCTTCACAGCTGCGGCAATTGTGAAGCAGAACCTCTCAGTTGCTTGGGCTTCATGGGTTGTCGAGCTGGATACCACAAGGTCTGAAGCAATCACTTCCGCCTTGGAGCAACAGTACCTAGAAAGCCTAGTTGGCGATGAGTCAATATGGGAGACGACTGCGGATGAGGAGCAGAGCTCTCATCTGGAGCAGTATTATAACACCATTGATACTGAGTATCTGTGGGAGAATGCATCGGCCATCAAAGAGAACTACACAGAAAAGGTCAACAAGACCAAGGACTTGGTAAAGTCAAAGGTCACAGTACGAGCACAGGAGATGGAGAAGGCCATTATCCAAGAGATTGGTAAGTGCGAATATAAACAGCAAACAGCGAGCATATTTACTAATAATCATCCCCCCCCTTTTTTTAGACAAGCGTTTGGCGTCATATCAGAGACAGCTGGATGAGTCTCTGCTGCCCAAGGAGGACGTGGGAGATTTCAAAACCATCACAGACACAACAGATTCCAGAGACGGTCTCATAACCTTCCTTAAGGAGCAAGCCATTAGTAGCCGCCTTTATGACCAGCACTTGAACGAGTTTGACAACCAGTTGTCCACCAAGAAGAGCACCTATGGCGATAGATATACCACTGGTTCGTAATCTCGGTGTAACGCTCATTTTTTTTTTAAAGCTTAGCAGCTAACAATCTTGAACAGTCTTGAAGGACTTCTTGGCCTATCTTGAAGAGGAACTCGATCGAGTCGTCAAGACCCAAATCGAAGACTTCAAGAACCAGAGTGACACCCTCGCAATCACCAGAACAGTATCCAAAGACAGGATTACAAATCATCTGGCTACCTGCGAAACCGCCGCCAAGGCTGCCTTTGAGGCCAGTGTTGCCAACTTCAGCGTCACACACGAGGACTCCAAGACGCGAGTCGTCGAAGCTCGCAACAAGCTGGCCAGCGGCATCTCCGACTACCACATCGCAAAGCTGCTCCTTCTGGACGCCCTAGTCAACAAGTGGAATCGACAGGCCTTGAACAGGGCCATTAATGAGGTTATGGCTGGAGTCGTAGACTTCACGCTTGACACTCCCGAGAAGCTGGAAGAGGGCATCCGAAAGGCCAAGATGGCCTACTTTGGAGAGGCTTGTGGTGAATTGACAAAACAGGCCGAGGTGAGCATTTATGACATTTGGTGGAGTAAAATTGCTGACGTGAAATAAAAAGACATGGGAAACGTTTGAACAAAGATCCGAGACGCTGTACGAGAACGTTAGGTGAGTTTTCCTTGCTTTAATTTACACATTCAGTGGAATATAGATCCTAACGATTTTTAAGACGCGCTCAAGCTGTTTTCAAGACGAAGGTTCGAACTACCGTTTTTTTTTTCTTTCTTCAAAAGAAGTTGAAGAAATCTCTCTCATCACCTGCTAACTTCCACCACAGGGCATCAGTTATGAGTCTACAACTTCCGAGTTGGAATCCAAAGTCATACACGGAATCTCCCGCCCCTTCGCAGACCTTGCCAAGTATGCAAAAAAATCTCCTTATTACGCCATCATATGGTTGCTAAGATTTCTCAAAAAATCTTTGTACACGGCCATTACTTGGTTGATAAGATTCCTGCTCACACATACTCGGCAGTCTCCTCGGAATGTCCTGGATATCCAGCGGGTCGGAATTCCAGCACGAGCTTCACCCCGAAGGTAGCGGACGGTCATATCTTCTCAAGAACCTGAGCAAACCCAAGGGATTCGGAGTATGTACATATTTTAATACAAATGCAAAAACAAAAAAGAAAAAAGAAGAAAAGAAGAAACGTATGAAATAGACTAGGAAACCAGGAGCTAATGAGTATGTCCAGAACAAGCAGTGTACAAGTCTCCGGTTCGACAACTGGAGGGCGGAATTTTCCGATTTCGTATTCGACGAGCCCATCATCCAGGAGCTTTCTCCCTTTACCGTTCGCATAGCCTTCCCGTCTATCATAACATAGTTCACTTTCGTGGCTAACAGCGTGATAGGTAAAAACTATTACGGTACCGGCTCAAGATGAGAAGTAAGCCCGCTCTCACCTCTTTTGTTTTACTATAATCCGTACCAGAGATGCTAACTCATGCGTTTTTTAGTACCCAAGTCAACATCTCCATCAAAGAGACCAAGACGGAAACAATCGTCCACTCCAACCACGCCATGTTCAACGCCCAGAATGAGTATATCTCTCCTTTTATTTCGCTCAGCTTAATCGCAGAAAGCTAACTAATAATCCATACTTAGATATGCGTCCACAACCGGTACCGAGGACGCGATCGCTTCGACCATCAAGGCCGCCTTTAACGGATCAGACGCCTTCACGGACGGCAAACGCAACGAGGTCACTCTTGACATCGATTTCAACTGCCCCGTCATTTGCCCCGCTAAGCGAGCGTACGGCAACTCCCTATCCCATTCTTATTTCCGTATGCCCAAGCTAACACCATCGCAGAACCACAGTGACTTGCTCTGGATACACACAGCTCAAGTCCATCACTTACACCGCCAAGATGAAGTAAAAATCACCCCTCGTCTCTCTCTCTATCGCCCAAAATCATGAAATACTAACGCTGTATGCTCAGGCTCGTTCCCGAAGTCACCTTCACTGGAGGTTTCACCCGCTGGGGCGGTAAGAACAACGAGAACCCCAACTTCCTCAGGGGCGAGTCCCGCAAGCGCGTCTACAAGGACATCAACAACGGCCCCGCCGATCAACTCAAGGACAAGGCAGCCCAGAACGCCGATCCTTGGGACTGGAATGAGGCCATCGAGAAGAATCCTCAGATCCAAACCCTCGTTGACCGCATCAGCGACCCTCAATGGTAAGATATATGCCTCTGTTCCTAAAGACTTGCTCTGTCTTTCAAAAATGAAATAACGAAAGCTAATCATTTACTCGCTTCCAGTTTTGAGATGTACGTCCGCGGCAAATGGGAGGGCATCAGCGGCTGGAACTTCGTAAGTCTCCAATTCCTTCTTCTTTGCTTAAAATCATCAAAAGCAAAAATAAAAAGCTAATACACCACCACAGGTCATCCAAACAGATATCAAGACCACATGATTTACATGAAACCATGAAAAGCAACGCAACAGGAATTCACGACGCTGTCACACAATATCAGCATTTTTAGCATTCATCACCATCGCTCATGTCACATATATATATATACCAGAAATGTTCCCCACGTTAGCATTAGATACGGATCACGACAGCATTCTTTTTTTGTTTTATCATAGGCAGCCTATACGCATTACAGACTAGAATGAAATTTTACGCGTTATCTGACAGCAAAGATAAAATAATATCCCACTCATGGAGGTTTCCAATTTATTTGCCAAAACGAGGGGACAGCTAAACTAATACTGCATAAACTGATGTTACTGATATAGAGAGAGACATTCTGATAGTATATCATGTCCATTCATCCATTCATCCAAGCTTCAATTTGTTCATTCACCCAATCAACCAACCAACCAACCAATCAATCAATCAATGTTTCTTAAGGAAAGACAAGAACGAAAAAAGAGGACTCATTGGTCCAATGGATGCCTTGTGAGCTAAGCCACAGCCACAGATGTTGGGTGCGTAGACCACGCAACGCGACACGTCACAACATAACACGACACGTACACGTACCAAATACGTACCGCCATCCACGTACACGCACTCCTACACCTGCGAGCTGGTTGCCTCAATGACAGGATGCCTATCGATGCCTAGGCCATACCGCCGTTTGATGGCCTTCCAGGCTTCAATCAGCGCAATGTACACTGCCACACAGCCAAACACCACACCCCACTCCCATGTTATTGCCTGGTGCTTAAACACAGACTTGTTGACGGAAGGAAGGTATATAACGGGAAAAGTAATGGCGAATCCTGCAACAACAGACCAGAACAGGAAGCGGTTGTGGTACACCGTTTTGAAAACTGAAAGGGGTCCCTTCCACCTCTCGTCCATATTGAAGAGGCTGCGATGGAAGTGCTTCACCTCCCAGGCGGTAATGAGAAGCAGGAAGCTCAGCGTGGCAAAGGTTGAGGCCCTGGCTCGGAATACCAGGCCGCAGCCATCGTGTCCATGTTCGTTGCAGTCGATAGGCAGGTTGTGGTAGCCTTGGCCGGAAGCCGCATAAGCCACCAGCATAAACGACGCCAGGCAGAGTGACCCCATGAAGGTTCCATACATGAACTGGTCTCGAATCAGATCAACTGTAAAGACGCCAGCGCGCAAGCTGCGGGGTGGACGCTGGAGAATGTCTGGCTGCGCCTCCTCCAAGCCCAAGCCAAGAGCAAGGGGAGACGAAGTGACCAGGTTCGCCCAGAGAATCTCAAGAGGCGAGAGCGGGAAGACTGCGATATTGTGTTCATCCTTGAAGGCCAGTCCAATCAAGAGGAGGATGACTTGAGCAAGGTTCGAGGTGAGTAGATGTAGGAGGAACTACATGTATATATGTCTTGGTTAGCTTTCTTTAATCATACCTCGAATGGTAATAATTCGTAGTGAATAGTAGTCGCGTATGCTCACCTTTTGGATATTGTCTGACAGTCGTCGTCCCTCCTTGATACCCGTCACAATCGACGCAAAGTTATCATCCGTCAGCACCATGTCTGACGCTTCTTTAGCCACATCGCTTCCCCTATCGCCCATGGCTATGCCCACATCAGCCTGCTTCAGCGCAGGCGAATCATTGACGCCATCGCCGGTCATGATGCAAAACGCCTTCCGGCGGTGCAGAGCCTTAATCACCCGCACCTTGGTCAGGGGGCTGCATCGGGCAATCACAAGTGGCAGGGCTTCCATGGCATCGATCTGGTCATCAGTGAGGTTGCCAAAGTCGGCCGCCGACATGACCGTTGTTGGGCCTAGAGGGATGCCTCGCGACAGGATCCCGACTTCGTATGCAATGGCGGTGGCTGTCTTGATGTGGTCCCCGGTTACCATGTGAACAGAGACACCGGCTTGACGGCACTGCGCCACTGCGCCTGCTGTCTCTGGACGAGGCGGATCATACAGACCAGCAAGCCCTAGAAAGTGCAGCCTGCTCTCAACCTGGGTGCGGTCATGGGCATCCTCTTTCTCTCGGTCCAGGGATCTATTGGCAATGCAGAGAACTCTGAGGCCATCGGCGGCGAGCTCTTCTGCCTTGGCATGAATAGCCTGTTTTAGATCCTCGGATTCATTCAACTTTGGCAAGACTACCTCAACAGCACCCTTGGTATACACCTGGCACTTGGAATCGACATCGACGCTGCTACCATAGACTACACTCATGAGTTTGCACGATGAGTCAAAGGGGTGCTCTGCGATGAGTTCATCGCCAGCAGCCTTATTCTTTCCAAAGCGCAAGGCAAAGACCTTGAGAGCTATCTCTGTAGGCTCTCCGACAGCCTTCCATTCATCAGACCCATACGCTGTTGTAACGCTGCTAGAGTCTGTTTCAAGCTCTTTCCTACCATCCGTAACGGTGGCATTGTTGCACAGAACCAGACAGTCGAGAAAGGTGCTGAAGCAAGTTTCTACCAGCGATCCGGACCAAGATACGGTGCCGCTGCTGGGATCATAAGGATCTGATGTGCCCTCGATGAGCCCCGTGAGGCCGCCACGGATCCAGACCTTGCGAGCAATCATGCGCCCTTGCGTGAGAGTGCCAGTCTTGTCGGAGCAGATATTAGTTACGCCGCCAACGGCTTCCAGCGACGGCATCTGGCGCACGATTACATGGCCCTTGACCATTGCCTTGGTAGCGACAGCCATAGTGACGGTGAGCACGGCAAGGAGGGACTCTGGGATGACGGCGACGCCAACGCAGATTCCGTATAGCAAAACATCATCGTCGACATCCCACTTACTAACAGAGAAGACGATGACGGCCAAGAGGATAGCCAGGGCGAAGAGCAAGAGCGCAAACTTACTCAGCGTGACTTGCAGAGGCGTCCCCTCCAAGCCAAGAACATTCCTGGTCCTCTGGTACATGTTGATGAAGAACCGGTTGACGGGGCCAGAGCCGGTATTCTGCTTCTTCTTTTGTCGCAGCAGCTCGGCAATCTGGCCCACCTCGGTGTCCATCCCGGTGGAGATGACAATACCTGTGGCGCGGCCACGGGTCACAGAACTTCCGGTGTAGACCAGGTTCAGGCGATCGCCCATGGGGAGCTCTGCGTCGTTGAAGATGGCATCGGGCTTCTTGCTGATGGCCACAGATTCTCCCGTAAGATGAGACTCGTCTGTGGAGAGATTGATGCCCTGGACCAGTCGTAGATCGGCAGGGACTACATCTCCTGTAGAAAGCCAAACTAGATCGCCCTTGACCAGGGTTTCTGCCTTGACGGTATCGTTGATGCCATTTCGGATGACTTTGCATTTAGGGGTAGACAGTGCATAGAGCGATTGGATAGTCTGCTCAGCGCGGTAGTCCTGGATCAACCTGTATTTTCAAATAAATTGTGTGAGCAAGACATCAAAGAGGATAAATTAGAAATGATGATCCCATAAAGGGAAACTGATGAACAGGCTTGGTCTCTTCCGTTCTACGTCAGTTTTCTTGTTTTTTTGCAACATACCCCACGATGATATTGAGGAGAATGACCGCCAAGACCACGCCTCCTTCGACAAAGTCGTGGATGGCAAAGGACAATGCCATGACGGCAATGAGCACCACAGTCAAGGCATTGGCAACCTGCTGGAGAAAGATCTCCCAGATGGAGATTCCTTTAGCTCCCTTGATAGTGTTGGGCCCGTCCCGCGCAAGGCGGGCGGCAGCCTCCTGGTCACTTAGTCCATCTTCGGTATGGGTTTCGAGGAGCTCGGCAACTCGCCGGGCTGGTAGAGTGTGAGGACACTGCGGCTTCTCTATAGCTGATATGTCGGGGGGTTCCGCTATAGGTGGCTTGTCGTCCTGGCTGCTGGAGAGGGTCGACGAGTCCGACGAGGTGTTGGCGTGTTCTGCACCATTCGTGATGACAATAACGGTCTCTCCCATCGAACGGGTATCGAGGAGCTGTTTCCAGCCGGGACACAAAAGGGTGCCTAATAGGGTTTATTTGTTTTGTTTTGTTTTTTGATGGAAGGAGAGCGTCTGAGTCTCCCTTTTGCCCTTTTTTTTTTCTGGTGCGAGAGTGAGAGGCAAACGAACAAACGATTGCAACCAACAGAGGAAGAACAAGGAGAATGTCCTTCGGAACTCGTTCAGGTTAACTATATAGCTATGTAATACAGCCTTGATTCCCTTTCGAAAAAAATAAAAAAGGCAAAGTGAAGCCTAGAAAGGCAAGAGGTTAGAAGAACAGGAGCGAGAAAGAAAAAGGCTTCCCAACAAGTCTAAGCTTCCTGCTCAGCTTTATACTATTTACTTCCAAGCCACACACGGCACCCCAGTTGACTAGCCGACAATAGCCAGCCCAGCAAATCATAAACAATAAAAGCCATAATCTAAAAGCTAAACTGCACCAAAACAGAATCGTTATCAAACGGAGGCTGCGGATAGATTAGAAAACGAACGAAGCTGGGGGTGTCAAACAGGTGTGGAGGGGGGAGAGACGCGGGGGGAAGTTGTTTCCACTTAGAGCCAAAGCTGCAGCCAACCCTTGTGGTGCTAGTACTATTATATGGGGAGAGTGGTTGGATAAGATGCCAAGAGACGCTATTATTATCTGATGACGGTGGTTGGCATTAGGTTTGGAAGGGTCAAGCTGGAACTTGCGTGATAGACATGAGACATGGGGGTGCTTTTTGCTACGGGTTTTCTGCATACAGGTACAACAGTTATACGGAGTATTGGATTCATCAGAAGAAAAGAAAAATCATCATTTACTTATGTATCTTCATCTCCAACGTTATAGCAATAAACAGCTGGCATTCGTATCAAATTAAACACTCTCAGGGACACGTGCTACACACCCCACGGGACGGCGGCAAGCAGAACAGCATCAGCGTCTCAATAGGGCCACCACAGACGCCGCACAATCCTGTCATTGCAGAAGCATCTCCTTTATCCGGGATCTACTATCGGATTTAGTCTGAGTCCATGACCAGAACAGGAGCCAATGGATGGCGAGGAAAATGCCGTAGCCCACTGTGATGCGTAGGATATACTTGTAAGTGGCTGCACGCCAGTCTCATAATGCACCTGATTTGCTTCGTATCTATGGAGTCAAGGGGAGTATTGGCGGTACTATACTATTCAGTAATTCCATATTCTATCCATGATCCATAAAGGTACGCCATGGAGGCCTCAGAAGGCTTCTCAAGTTACTTCATCTAGGGCAACTCGGCATTGCTTGGCGTATTCTAGCACTATCAAAGACGGCAAAGCGAAGCCACGCAGGAAAAAAAACACCATCATAACAGGCATCATAATCATCATAAGAAGTCATGATTATAATCAGCATAGCCATCATCAACCCACTCATCCTCCATCCTATCGTATTATTCCCAATACCCCGCACTTGTCTCTCGCCCAAACAAGCATCATCACCAAGAAGCCAGAAAGCGAATCCACAGCGAGCACAACGCCGGCCTTCTTGGCGGACACACCCAACAGCAAAGCCCAGCATCCCGTCAATCTTACGTATCTCGCGCCCGCAAGGCCACTCAACACTCACTCAACACACGACGCAACAGCGGACAAGGTGGCGGGCACACGTGCTCACAGACGGGCCTGCAAGCCTCCACACGCCGAACCTTGCGCTTGTTCCGTAATAGCCGGATCGGATGGGGAGAAGAGGCTTGAGCTACTACAGGGACTAACACCACGTTTATTACGATTATTAAGCCGGTATACGCGGTACTGACCTACAGCATAGAGAGACGAACTTCAAAGCAGCGTCGTCCTTTTTTTTTTTTTTTTTTTTTTTTTTTAACCTTCCCACCCTAGAAGAGCTGCGCCAAGGCAAAGTGGCAAGTCGGTTTTTAAGCATAACCAAGGCCGGGCACGTAACCGGCCGGAGCAATTTGCCCTAGTACATTAGTACATACATGCATCCGTATCCATCCTCTCTACATGCATATACGTAAGTGAAGATAACTCGGCCTTGGCTTGACGCGCGTTCAGAGCAGAAACAATCTTCCATCATACTCACAGTAACATGCCGTTAATACTTCTTGCCGGAAACGCCCCCCCGAGACAAGATTTACAAAGAGTTATCATTACGTGATTGTGCTTCTAATCCGAGAGACTGCTGGGACATGTGACGCCTTTCGCTGCATATATGGTGCACTTGGCAATAGCCCACCTGATATAATGTGTGATATAACACAGACAAGGGCGTATAATCCGAGGAGAGCAACCGAGATTTCGCTGGCAGTGCATATAGTGTCTCGCATCCTCACTATCCCTTTCGCACATCTCAGACCCGAGCCAGTTAGAATATCTCGCATAACCGAGGATAGGAGAAGCACAGCGCCAAGTGCTGCCAGTCACCTGCCAATCTATCGTGAAACTTGCAGCATATCGCCACACACCAAAGTCACACCATATCTTCCCTGCGCCTCAACAGTCCATGTTTGACAGCAATATAGTGTAGTGCTAGTATTGTATTGTAGTATTGTATTGTAGTATTGTATTGTATGCCAGAAAATCTATCCCAACAGGTTAATGTACGGCTCCGGCCACTTGCCCCATACCAGCGGCTTGTCTCCCAGTCTTCCGCTCACTGGCGCCAAGATTTTAATCTTTCGCCTGTCTTCATCCACGTCCGCCACATAGACAAAGCCCATAACATTGGCTGCGCGGATCACATCAGGACTATCCCGCACAGAGGCGTTCATGACCGCCAAGGTCCAATGCTGCATCAAAGACGAGGGTTCTTCCAGAACTAAGCTCTGCTTCTCATCAGGAGAGTCTGGGGTGGTTTCAAAAGTCAACAATCTTGATCCGACGGATGCAAAATCTCAAGGGCAATGCCAACTTACAGTCTGCGAGCTTGTAAATAACCAGATTGTCAAAATCGACCTGCTGAATCTGCGGACTCAACGTCCTCTTTGCGTCTCCAAAAAAGTACTCCTTAATTACCGCCTCGCGCGAGTGCTGCGAGAATGCCTCGTCCCTCTTGACCACGCCGTCTGATTCGTCAATGGAAATCACTTGTATGGGCTCGCCAAGACTCGTCTTCTCGCTGGCGAACCGATTCGCAAACTGCTTGTGCAGTGACGCGGGTCCAATTACCACCACCATATTAACTATCAGAAGGCAGTCAGCCAAGCCCGTTGTTGGCTCGTTGGTATTTCAATGTAAAGGCACTCACTGGAAAACTCATCAACAACATGCGCAGTCAGCTCCATCCCAATCTGGCCGTCTTCGCTGACTCCTATGCCATCAACTATAACTCCCGACCCACGAACTTCCTCATCTTCACTCAGCCTACCGCTGACGGCCCCCGCCAGTCTGCCTATAAGCTCACGATATAGATCCTCGTCTTCTTCCGCACTCTCCCAGCCGTAGTTGAAAACCATGGGCAGCTTGACAGGTACCGTGCTCGGCCCGCTCGTTGGTGTCGAGCCCCAACCGTCCACTGCCTCGGGATCCATGACCGTCGCAAACACACTCGCGCTCAGCGTGCCAGGCAAGCTCAGCATTCCATCTCTTGGATTCGCATTCACCGTTATCACTTGATATCCTTGTCGCGTAGCGTAGCTCGTCAGCGTCTTGGCCAGCGTCGTCTTGCCCGAATTCGGCGGCCCAGCAATCAGGACTCTCGGCCCCTCGCGCCGCTGTCGCGTGGCATCCACCCGCATGTCGCTCAGCCGCGCATGGAGATTGATGTGTGAAGTCGCAGGATTCGCGATGGGATTCAGGTACTCGGCTACGGAGTCGTTGTCGCAGCGGCCCTCAATCTCCAGTTCGCAGCCATGCCAGGTCAGGATCTTGGAGCGCACGCCGGAAAAGGTGTAGGCGTTGCGCAGCGCGAGCTCAACGCCGTCCTTTTCAGCTGTCCCTGCAAGGACTTTGAGCACGAGCGACGAGCCCGCGGGCACCTGGAATCGCCATTCCCAGGCTGGACGAAGGGAGACGGTTCGCGTCGAGGAAACGGCCGCCTGGAGAGAAGAGAGAGCAAAGAAGGGTCAGCCAGCAGCTTGCATACGATATTCTGAAGTAACGCAACGCACTTGTACCGGGATTTGCCCAAGGCCGGGGATGGACATGGCCGCCTACATGAAAATAAAAGAAGATGCAAGGCTGAGTCTCGTCCTATCTTCTACCCGAATCGCTGGTCCATCAACGCTTTGAGCCGAGCTAGAGGTACTACTAGAGGTACCTCAGTACAGCTGTTAGGGTCCATGGAAGGCGGCAAGAAATGCAGCGGGTGGGGCAGAGCTGCTGGTGCAAAATACATTTAAGCTCTAGCAATGTGCCACGTCAATGCATGTATCTCTTAACAGGCTGTTAACACGCAACTAGCAGGGGCTGCAGCGGCCCGCTGACGTCTTCCAGCATGACGCTAAAGCGCTGCATTGGTGCCCAGATCTTGACGGGGTGCATCCTGCCATATCGCAGCGTCTGAAAGCAGCAAAACTTTATTCCAAACCCAATATAGATATATATCACCTTAGGTACACATGTTGATATCAAATACTAGTAAGAAGAGAAATTTTTAGAGAGAGAGAAAAAGAATCTCGATAGTTTACAACAAAGACAGACATCAGTGTATTCTAACCATGTATAGAAGTATACACCTAGGTACGTAGAAGTGTATATAAATACTAGTACTACTACTACTAGCATTCATTCACAACCCCCAAACTCCTCAAGCGAGCAATATAAAAGAAAAGGAAAAGACAGCCCCCTTTTTGCGCCGAAACCGTCATTTATCATCATAATACGCAGGAAAAAAAAATAACCACTTCTTCTTCCTCCCAAATCTCCATGCGGAGCCATGCTCTACCTTGTAACATCTTCTTTTAGTCTCTTTTTTTTTTTCTTATCGGCCAAAGTTGCGCCGCAAACACACCATATTCGGACATCTCCGGGGTATCAGGAAAAAAAATAAATTCTCCCCCAAAAGGAGAAGAAAAAGGAAACGCGCCTCCTTTTTTTCTGGTGCCCTCTCTGTTTAGGTGTCAAAAATCGCCCACCTTCCTTTTAACGCCAGTATCATTCCAAAAGCAGCGCAGTCAGTCGCCAGCATCGTATATATACACGTGAGAGTGGCCAATCAGAGAAAGCCATGCCATCGTGCATGAGTCTAGTCATCTTCGCCAGCCATCTCTTTGAAAATTCGTAAAAGACTCCTGACTCCCAGGAGGACGTTTTCGTCGGGCCCTTGGTTAGGAGTAAAGTTTGCATGGGCAAAATCAATAAGCTTGAGAGTGTAGATCTGGGGCAGTCGAAGTTCGTCGTCATCCTCGTCGTTGTCTTCATAGTCGTAATCGTCTTCGGGCTCCAAAGCGATGCCGCTGTCCATTCTGCTGTCCAAGCTCATGTTTGTGCGCGACACTGGCGGGCACGTATATGACTCAGCCGACTGGCGGTCCATGATTTCATTGTTCTTCTCAATAGCAGCGTCGAGCGCAGCGCCGTCGCCCTCAAAGATGAACAGAAGGGATGAAGAGTACATGCGGGTCTCGTGGCTTGTCAGGACCTCTTCAACTCGCTGCAAGTCTCGGACAAAGGCTGAGCACACAGCCCTGCCAAGCGCTGTATGAACGCCGGCAGCCTTGTTGAAAATGAATTTCCGGAATGCTTCGACAACGTTATCATTGTTGACAGATAGACGCCCAAAATCTTTGTCGTATATCTTGTAACCTTCCTCATCCAATGTTGACTCATCCTCCGAGCCTTGATATACTCGCATGCCCGAAATGCGGAAGCCCAGCTTGCCGTGTGTCGTCTGCGAGCTGATGGTGTCGAAGCGCGTCTTCTTCTCGGCGGGGGCGTCGTCGGCCCAAAGGCGCACGCCCAATTTGACGTCGAGGATGTTTGCCTTCTTGTAGCCATATGAGGCATTCTCCAGCACGACTGACTTGTCCGTCTTGATCTTTTTGCCCTGGGTAGGGACCCATGTTGTCTGGTCCACGGCTTCCGCTATCGTCGCGGCAATCTGTTCTTTGGTGGTCTTGAAGTCGCCGTCGCCGGAGATGACGCCCATGAGCGCGTCCTGAAGAGGTACGTCGTCGGTGCTGCTCAGCTGCAATTCGCCCATGTAAAGGGGCATGATCTCGGCGAAATCGCGGTAGCCTTTTGTCTCTACTTCTTGGTAAAAGTCGATCTCCGTCTGGGTGCACGGCTTGATGAAGAGCTCTCCATCGGCGTCGCACAGGGTACCCGCACTATCGTTGCGCAAGAATAGATTAGCATGTACGCCCTTTTCTCCTCGCCACAGTTCTCCCTCTTGCGCCAGAAAACTCACTGTCCAGCAACGGCATAATTGTAGTCGCGGAGCTGATCCGGGCTGGGGATTCTCTTTTTTCCAACCATGGCTTCTGTTTCGCCGTCGTCGTCTTCTTCTACTACGTCTTCGTCTTGCCTTGATGTGCGTTCCGTCAAGTCCTTTTCTACCCGGAGATGTACTTGGACGGAGTTCATCCGGCGATGGGTCCTAGGCAGCGGCGCAGGAATATAGTCGCTGGCAACCCCGGTCGGTCGAAATGCCAGATGCCAGATGCTAATAAGAGCGTGTAAGGGTCCTGCGTCAGGCACCGGGGCCCAGTGATTGGCGACGCAAATAAGGCACGCACAGCTGCACGCAAGATTATTTGGAGTTTCAGGACCGGATGAGGGGCGAATATCACAGTCACAGTAATCGCACAACCATTTCTGCAGACAATCGAGGGAAGGACGCTGAGTAAGGAGAGGGGAGGTGGAGGGATATTAATAGGAGAGAGGCGAGAGGAGCGAAAATGCCTTGAGGAGATTGTGCGTCGTTTCCACGTTCACAGAAGGTTCCGAGGACGTCCAGAGTGGCGGTTTTGACCGACTTTGGCGCTGGGAGCTGCTGAAGTTGGGGCCCGGCGGCATAGCCTGCTGCGGGCTGCGGCGATTTAGCGCCCTGCCCCAGTCCAGCCCGTCAACTGCCTAAAACTGAGCGGCTGGCATGCAAATCTTGGGCGCACCACCGGGTAACATTGAACGCTGGAGAGCCGGTGCTACAGCGCTGCTTCGTACCTATTTAGCGCCAGGCATTCAAGGAGCTAGCGAGGGCGTCTTGGAGGCTGCAGCTTCCAGTGGCTTTTCACAGCTGCGCTCGCTGGAATCATCCTCTGATTCCACTGCCGTGCCACAGGCAGGTACCTGTACTGGCGGCACTCCCCAGCAGAAAAGATCCGGAAGAAAAAAAATGAAGCTTCTTCCATCCTCCTCTTCACGCCCAACAGGGCTAAGCCACTCCATCTCCCACCAATGGCAACCGGCACGATGCATGAAATCGTGGTGAGGCGTATTTCCGAGTCCCACGCGGGAGATGCACGCAATTACTCGCTAACCAAGCAGATGCTAGCAAAGCGCGCCGAGTTGAGCCTCGAGAGATGGAATATTACGACGTACATGCCGTGGCTTCCATGCGATGATGCAGGGGTTGGAAGGGCCACCAAAAGGCTCTTCTTCAGCTACTATCTATGATGATTGGGATCCTTTCAGTGATCCATTTGGCCGTCTCTCTTTCTCTGTGGCATCGCTTTAACATCGTTTTGCCACCGTTTTGACGCCGCTCGGACTCGCCAACGTCCGTGTTCCGCATAACAACGACACAGAATTTGCGGTTACACGGCTGTTGAGGTCATGAGAGATGTGTTGTTGCTGTTGTTGTCCAGAGCTCCGCGTCTCTGTTAATTGTCTCTCTCTTTTTCTTCCGCGCGCGTGATTCCTTTAGCACCGACATGTCCAACCACATCGTCGCTACTACGGCGTCAAACCGCGAACTTACATGCCCAATTCGTGTCAGCGCCAGAACCACAGCCACGTTTTCCATCCCACAGAGCCAAAGTCAACACGACACAGACCAGACGGGGGTCATCTGGGACTAGGAAGCTCCCGGAGCGCCACGCGACAGTGTCACCACTGCCCGTGCGGCTGGAACGCAAGGATTGCTGGGCAGAGCTGGTCGGTGAGTCGCTGGCCAATGCGACGCGCAAGTCCACAGACCGCTACTGTCTCGCGACGACAGGAGCCTAATCACACCTGGGCAAAGAGGTGAAGAGAAGAGAAGAATAAATGCGCCTTTGTCATGGTAAATGGCGCACTGAGAGAGCCTGCCGCAAGGAAGCCAGGCTACAAAGGCTGAGCCTCCAGACAGCTATGTTAGCCGCTGACGCTTGCATTTATGAGGCTTGCTCAGCCCTCTCCTTGCCAGCAAATCGAACATGGTTTGCTCGCAAGCGCTCACTAACACTTGCAATAGTGCAACAGCAACGAATAAATCGCAAAACAGGAACCCCCCCCCCCCAAACTATGACGCAGTCTGATGCTGGCCATGTATGTCTGGCATGCAGCCTAACACATGCCTACCCGCCTAACAGTGCAGAGCTCACGCGATATTGTTCTCGAGGCTCTGAGCTCGCGAACCATGCAAGTGTCCGGGCTGTGAAGTACATATCCTACATGCAATCGGCACCGCACTCTACCCAGGTTTATGTAAAGCATGCCTTCAGCTGCGCACGGGAAGGCCAGAGATGTGAGAGATGCTAATTGCTTATTAAAAATTCCATCCATCTGTATAAAAATAGCATGCACACAATCTCACCCTAATGTCCCCAGCACGGCGTTTCGGACGCCCAGCTCTTTTCTAACTCGTATAACATTTCCCCGCTTTACACCTATAGATTCACGTACATGTAGCTGATCGAGAAATAGAATAGCTCAGCTGTTTATCATTTTGTTCTTCTGTTGTCCTTTGTAGCCGCAATCCAAGTCTTTAAGCGAACTTGATTTAACTTCCTACTCCTGGTGTTGGCAGACTACATCTCAGTAGCGTAGAAATCAACCACCCCAGTCATGGTCCCTATCACCAAGCTATCATAATCTTCTTCTACTGCCTCTGCTACCTCTACTACCTGCCAATGCAAATATTTAGTAGCTTATTCTAAGCCTCAAGCTGGCGGCTTATACCAATTTTCGTCATGTTCATAGAAGCTATTACCGAAGCTCCAAGTTAGCTAGGTTCATTGTATATACTGAAGCCAACTTCAAGTGGTATTCATTACATCACCGACACCATCATCTCTCAGGTTGCAGAAGTCTGGTCAAATTTTCATAATATAGAAAACGATGTCTTTCATATTCATTCTACACCTTCAACATTTCCACTATTTTCTAGATATAGTTCCCCTTCTCTTTGCCTGGCTCCAAGTTTCCTCCTAGATAATTCACAGCGTTCAGATTCTCACAGGGCTCTAGGAGAGCTTGCTCCTAGGATCCGGTATTTACAGGTTGGGGATAGACTTCAACTTCAGTGATGATCTATCTACCGCCAAATATGCACCTACCTAAGCACTTCCTGCATAAAAGTTCTGTTAAAGTCTACCTACTAGGTACCTAGGTGCCTATAAGAAAGATTTGTGATCTTGTAGACAGATTAATTCTGTATCTACTAGTACTATATCTAGGTACCTATGAAAACATCGCTTCAACTGCAAGTGCTCGTTAACAGTTGACTGGCTTCCTAATTCATACTGAGGACTGAGCGTGCCTACCTTGGCAATTCAGAGTTCAATCATTAAGCTCATACAATAAACACATAAGCAGCCTTTTATTCCTCTTGTCCGTATTTGTTTTTATTCCCATCAAACCCAGAATATATATTTCAACGCACTTCCACAGCGCTTGACTGCAATTCGTTCGCTAAATCTAAGTCAAATTCACTCGCTCAAGCCCTCTCCAAGGATCTTCAGCTCTGCGGCCAATATAATCATGAACGGTTTTCGCAATGACGCGGCTCATCCAAACGGAGACACGGACAATGCGCCCCTGCACGATGCAAACACCGAAGAAAGCTTCAGCAGTATAGAATCCAACAGTCCACTTATCGGGATGACCGGCCACTCAGACGGTGAAGGGGCTGGTCAACATGGCCAGGGCTGGTTGGGTGCAGTTGCATCCAGCTTTTTTAGTCAGATGCTCGCTCATGGTGTTTCACCTCTCGATATTCCTATAGACTGCTTCAATTATGCTCTCAACGACCTTGGATCGTCTTCGTCTTCGAATATGAGCCGTGGTTACTACTTTCTACTGGGATTGCCTGACGATGATCATGAACAATTCAGTCCGCCTAATATCCCGGCTAACCACTCATTCCGCAATCCGCCAAACAGCCTATCAAATGGTCTATCCAACGGTCTATCCAACGGTCTATCCAACGGTCTATCCAACGGTCTATCCAACGGTCTATCCAACGGTCTATCCAACCGCGGACCCAATCAATCTGTCCAGCAACTCGGCCAACAACTCAACGATTTATCCATCAACCATTCCAGCGAGAGAGAATCAGACAATGAGGGCTCCGTGGCCTCTTCCTCCGCTGCGTCGGACGAAGGCATTGATGAACATGGTATCGAGCTCGTCCGTTGGTTCAACCCCTCTCCGATCCAAGGCATCCCCCCTGACCAGCTTCTTTTCTACAACCGCAGCAAGCAGGTATCGCACCTCCGAAAGCTGAGGCCTCCGAACTTTCCCTTGCAATCGCATAGCGATAGCAATACTTGGATAGATGGAACTTCAATAGTGGTCTCCATCGCAGGCCTTAACCGAGGCGATAATATTACACCTGTCGTATGGGGCGTCTATTTTGGCCATTTGTCTCGTTTCAACATGTGCGGTTCCGTAGGAGGTAATCTTCCGCACAGCAAAAAGTCTGCCAACATCTATGCGATGAAGGTGGCTTTAGATATCATCTACAATTACTTCTTTCGCTCTCAACGAGAAATTAAGACCGTCATCATCAGAAACAGCTCGCCGTGGCTGACGCGACTAATGACTGGAAGTTTCGAGCGTTATATTCGTGGCTACCCCTTGCCTTGGCTGCAAAGGCACCCACTTCGGTACATAGTGGAACTACAACTTTTGCTGGATTTCATGAAAATCATGACGGATGGCACAGAAAGTCCCATCAAATTCAGGTTTTGGTGTGTTGAACCGGAAGCCAGCAGAGAAGCCATGGATCTTGCCCAGCGTTTCTATATCGTTTCAAGGAATGCTCCTTAAAAATCGTCGATTAAAAAGATATATATTCGCCGACTTTGGAAGTATTAAAATGGCCGTGGGATATTTGACAATATTTCCCAGCTCGTTTTCTGTGTTTGTTGATCGGGGTTGTTCGTTGGTTGGCATCACCACGGCCGAACGTTGAAGTCGGGGAGGCATTCGATATATTCACCGTCAGTTGTTACAGATATCGTGTTAACAACAGCGACAATGCTTACAAGGTTACCATTAAGTTGACTCATTCGAATGGTCGGCGTGTGTTGGTAACATTACCTGAATTTTACCAGCACGAGTGTCCAGATTCTATAGCCTAGCGAGTATTACCAACAGCGCAATCATGGTCTTTGGTTTGTTGTTTTCAAGTTATAATTCGAATTCAAGCAGTTGGAGGTATTGGGATAATATCTTTACCAATGTCAAGTGTTGCTACGACACTCTGATAGAAAATCAAATTTCTTTGTTAATATCGAGCGAGAGTGCTTTTCACATTTCCTGCTATTACAATAGATCAACTCTGTAAAAGCATTAAGCATCATAATGTTGAATGGTTATAAATCTCGAGCGTCTTGAAATCTCTGCTCTTGATAGATTCATCTATGATACATCACAAACCGTCCCCTGAACATATCGCCAGTCCCTCTCATGATTAAATTCGAAGAATTCTTCCCATCAAAATTCCCATAACTCCATGCATTACATATGATATATATAGCCAAGTGAGAATATATTTCTCCGGCAAAAAAAGGCTTTTTTTTGTCCCATTCTAACCCCAAGTACCACCGCCGCCACCTCTTCCGCCCCTTTTCTGGGCACTAAGTCTCCAGTCGTCCTCTCCAGCAAATTTATTATACAGTGGCTGAATTCTCTCAGCCTGCTTCCGCTTACTTAGTCTATCCGTTGGCGCCACCTTGAAGAAAGTCGGAGCTGCTTCAACCAGCCATTTCGGCTCGATGCTCGTAGTGCAGTGCATGTACTCCTTCGTTGTCAGCACAAGCGTGTGGTAGATGATCCATTCTGCCTGCTTTCCAAAAAGAGCTGAGCTAGGGTGAAGGTAAACCGGTGTGCCTTCCGTAAGAGTCTTGTAGCCCTCCTGAGGATCTTTGCGGGCCGCGTTGCGGAAGAATCCCGTGCAGAGAGCCTGGCGGACCTTTTGCGTGTCGCGCCCACAAGATACAATGGGGTGTTTATAGCGCTCCATGATCTTGGCAAGCTGGTCTCGGACATCCTTGGCCCGGCGCATTGATCGCGCCTGGATGAAGTTCTCAAAGCACCAGGGGTTGGAGTAGCCGCTATGTTTCCATGCATTATATACATTGAGAAGCGTCAGGTGGTCTCCGTGCGGATCGTGAAACTTGGATTTCTTCTGATCAGCCTGCGACTGCTTTTCTTTTGGTCGATAGAACACGTTGGGCAAGTTCAGCATGGCGACAAGGCTCAGCATCTCGTCGGAGCATTTATAGTCGACAGCAGCAATGAGCACTTTAGCCAGCGACGGCTCCATAGGAAAATCGGCCATCTTTCGCCCAAGACGAGTCAGTAGACCTTCATCGTCCAGTGCGCTCAAGGCGTACAATTCTTCCAAGGCTGTTAACATAGTGTTAATAGGCGGCGGATCCATAAAGTCGAAATGCAATAGGTCGTTGATTCCCATAGCCTTGAGCATCAAAATGGTATTCGCCAAGTTTTGTCTTTGAATCTCAGGGATAGTGGTTGGCAACATTTCCGACTGGTAGGCGGCCTCTGTATACAGACGGAAACACTTTCCAGGGCCAGTTCGGCCGGCACGACCAGCTCGCTGATTTGCTTGAGCCTGTGAGATGGGTGTGACCACCAGGGAATCCATTCCAAGCTTGGGATCATACGCGTTTTGCTTGACAAATCCAGGATCGACGACATAGTAAATCTCGTCGATGGTGATGGAAGTCTCGGCGATATTCGTAGCAATGACAACCTTTCGACTGCCAGGGGGCGCGGGCTCAAAAATTCGGCTCTGCATCTCACTGGGAAGCTGCGCATACACGGGCAGGATAAGCAAGTCTGGAACGCTGGGCCCAAGGGCCTTCATTCTTTCGTACAAAATCTCGCACGACGTGTCAATCTCCTCCTGTCCGGTCAAGAAGAGTAGAATGTCGCCCTTGGGCTCTGTCAGGTGAATCTGCATTACCGTAACAAGCGCAGCGTCCAAGTAATCGGACTCTGGCTCACGAGAGTATAAGATTTCGACAGGGAATGTTCGACCAGGAATCGTGAAGATTGGACACTCGTTAAAATAAGCAGAGAACTTATCGGCATCAAGGGTAGCTGAGGTAACGATGACCTTCATGTCCGGCCTCCTCTTCAGTGCCTTCTTAAGCAGCGCAAACAGAACATCGGTAGAAATGGTTCGCTCGTGTGCCTCGTCAAGCATAATACAAGAGTAACGCGTCATATCAGGGTCCATGAGAATCTCTCTCTGCAACATGCCGTCTGTCATGTACTTGATCCTCGTAGCAGGGCTGGTGCAGTCGTCGAAACGAACGTTATATCCAACCTCTTCACCCAACTTACAGCCAACCTCTTCCGCCACACGCTTTGCAACCGACATGGCGGCGACACGACGGGGCTGCGTACAACCAATGATGCCATTTTCGGCAAATCCAGCCTCTGCGAGATATTGGGTCAACTGTGTCGTCTTTCCTGAACCAGTCTCTCCAACAACGATCAAGATCTGGTTCTCTTGCACCGCCTTAATCAGTTGCGAACGGAACGCATAGACGGGCAGAGATTCTCGCTGCTCTTTAATGCTAAGATTTGTTCGCTTGCCCAGCGATTGTCCCTTGGGAATAACTGCCCGTTTCCATTCTGGCTCTTCGTCTGTTCTAGTATTCATTCGTGCATTCCTGAGGTCGCTAGCAAACTTGCGTTTGTCAGGATCAGCCATCGGATCGTTCCATTGAGCCGACAAGTTTTCTTTTGATTCTTCTTTGGCAGCCTCTTCCGCCTCTTTCTGTTTTAGCTCCTTCCTCTCCTTGGCAAGCGATGTGCCGGCCATTGCAGCTCTGTTCATGGATCCATCAGGGGCTTTGACGACTCGAATTGGTGAAAGCTCAAGAGATTGCTTGGTCTGACCAGCCAAAAACGGCGGCTCCTCTTCTCGGACTTCGATATCAATATCTTCCTCCAATTCCATCTCACCATCTCCACGCAGCGTTGCATTATAGTCCTCTTCGAGATCGGGATAGTCTGACGCTTTGGCTACTCCGGAAGCAATAAGCTGTCTAATCTCCCAGCGTTCAGGTGAGGTCATTCTTTTCTTCTGTCGTCTGGGAGGGCCCAAAGTGTCGCGAGGCATTGCTGGAGCACTGTCAACAAACCCGTTTCTTCCACCGCCACCAAGAGCTTCCATATTTGCGCCGGTTGTCAGCCTTGCTTGTGGTTGGAGGTCCATGCCAGTCTCTTGGTCGACATCCTTCATAGACAATCCGATCTTGCGGCCTTCAATGCTGATCACTTTGACCCAGACTTGCTGGCCGCTAGAGAGCAGATCTGAAGGATGGCTTACACGTTGACCAGAGACAATGCGAGAGATGTGAACCAAACCGTCGACTTTTCCTCTGACGTGTTGCAAATTCACAAAAGCGCCAAAATCTTTGATTCCGGTGACACGGCCTTCGTAAATCTTGTTCATGATGGGTTCGTCGTCCATTTCTGGTGCGGGGGCACGGCGAAACTCGTCGTGGTCGTCGCCGTCAAAGCTATCGTACTTTCGCCGACCTCGCGATTTCCTCGAATCTCGGAATCCGTCTCGCCAGTCTTCATTTCCGTCGTCATGCGATCGCGATCGCGACCTATGCTTGTCTCTCTTTCTCCGATCTCGAGACCTTGATCTATGCCTCCGCGATCTCGAGTCTCTAGCCTCCTCCTCAGGACTTCTGCTCCTTTTTCGAGACTTTTTCTCCTTTCTAGCTTTTCCCTCGAGCCCCTCTAGAAGCGCCAGTGTATCGTCGATAGCGTTCGCACCGTCATCGTAGCTGACTTGCTTATCGGGCAAGGCAAGTCCGCCGAACACCTTTTCATTCTCTTCAAACGTCCGGTGGTGGTGGTGTTCATTGCCGTGTGCCGCTCCATTTTGGCCTTTGAATTTGGGATGCATCGCAACCACCAGACGGTCTAAGCTGTCCACCAAACTTGCAGGGAAGTCGGCATTGAGCCCGTCGAGCCTCTTGCGGAAGTCATCGCTAGAGGTGCTCTCGAGTCGTTGTGCGATGAGGAACTCGGCGAGGGTCTTGTCGCTGATGCCAACATGGTTCTGGAGCTCGGAGGTGACTTTGGAAACGAGGGACAGGAGCTCGAGATTCAAAAGGTCGTCCATGTCTGCGATTTGATGTCCTGCATGGAGCAGGATGGAAAGTTGGCGAACTGGGGATATTGGCAGACGCGCTAGCGGCAAGGCTGCGGCAAGTTTGGAAAAGTTCAAGGTCAGCGCCTTTCACCGAGGGTAAATATCGGATACTAATCGGTGAGGGGGCTTTACCGAAGTTTGTCTACCCTGACTTATTGCAGCTCTACTTGGCTGCATGCACTTGCTAAACGTCCTACAATTTATAAGATGGCATTCCATGAGCTAATGGTATATTTCATTACTTGATTATTAGTATTATTGCTTGAGAGCATACTATGCGGCCTTGATCAAACCGGATGACTGCGATCAATCTAGGCGGCCTCAATCAATTTAGGTGGCCGTGATCTATCTAGGCAACCTTGATCAAACAGGATGACTGCGATCAATCTAGGCGACCTTGACCAGCCCAGGCGGCCTCAATCAATTTAGGTACTCCTGATCTATCTAGGTCAGCTTCCCGCTGGCATCAATTTATCTTGTATGAGACATGAGAGCTCTGAATATGATACTGCTGCGCGCAGAGCTCCGCCGTGATACAAGTAACTACTAATATAATTTACTCAGGGTACGGTAGCATGTCGCCACACCTCGTTACGTTATTCAACGCCTGAATATGGCGTCCTACCGAATAAGTCCCTCGCAGTTTATTTGTGCTGATGGATCACACCACCACTATAACACCCGCTAAGGTGGATGTGTGACTCAGTGGAAATATCCGCTCTAGAATATGGAGGCTATAGAGCACGGCAGCCAAGTGAAAGGAAAATGACACTGCCACAAAGAAAAAAAAAGAAAGAAAGAAAAGAAAATCTACGTCTTAATCTAATGAACCTGCGATAGCCGGAGCATTATCGCCGCCATCCTCGGCAATAACCAGCGATTCGCTCATCTATTAGATCAGATCGATCTCGTCTTGTCAACCTACCCTGGAGCCGAGCCGCCGCTGTCGAGGCCGCCCATTCTGCCAGTTCGCCGATCCCCACAGCTCCCCCTGGCCAGCCAATCGCCTCCGCCGCATCCAGTCCAGCATTACGCAACCTTATCAATAAGCAGCAACCCCAGCGTCATCATCCGTCACCAGCCCACTTCGCGCCTTTATCCATCTCATCTGGTAGGGCCAAAGACTTCCAGACTCGATCTGCTTGTTTATTTGTCGACTATCTATATTGTTGAGCTGCTCTCGACTCGACTTGTACGACTCCAACGCTTGCTCGCCGCCATCGGCTGTCTCGATCTCCAGGCCGTCTTCTCTTCTCCCTCGGCCACGATGTGCTCAACCGACATCTTCCTCGGCATCCTTGCCATTCTCTTTCCCCCGCTGCCTGGTATGTCGCCCCACCGCGCGCTTCTTCTCAGACGAAGATATTCTGTCGCGGCATGACTTATACTGACGTTGGTTGAATGCAGTCTGGGTGAAGTGCGGCATCTGTAGCGCCGACTCTCTCATCAACATCACCCTTTGCATCCTCGGCTTTATCCCTGGCCTGCTACACGCCTGGTACATCATCGCCAAGTACCCCGAGCCCGCCTACGAATATGAGGCCATCCCCAACGACCACGAAGGTGGCCGAGTCACATATGTCTATGTTCAGACTCCCCATGGCCCTCACTGCCAGCCACCAAAGCCTCAAGGCTCTTCAAACGACTTGAACTACGGCACCACTTCTAACCAGAGCCCTTCACCCCGGCCCCAGCCTCAACAACAGGGTGTGGCAACCTCTGGAGAGGGCAGCTCGAATCCTGAGAACCAGGGTGTTCCTCCTTCATACGCCGAGGTTGTTGCTGGCGACCACAAGATCCAGACGCGAGACTAAAGACATGTCTCGCGACCTTTCTGGGTAGACAGAGTTTTGCCGCCATCCACTTACACGATAGCCGAACAATAGTGGCAGATAAAGATACAGATACCAGGGCGACGGCGCAAATGAAACTACGCTACACACGAAAACTTGGTGAGAATGGAGAATACAAGGATAATGATGTAGTGCCCTTCTAGCTACTATGTGTTGCCTCTTTCTTTTTCTGGAGTAGCTTTAATGGCGTTGGAATTACTAGCACATTACGTATGACTGGGGCAAGGGATTTGAACTTTTGTTTTGATGCTTTTTTGGTACTTGTCAAGGCTGTTGAGAGGAGAATATTATTTTTCAATACATGTTAAGAGACCGCTTTATATGGCCCACGCTAATAAGCCCCCCTTTTTCGACTACTTGACGAAAGAAAGCTAGCTATTATCTGCATAATCAAACTGTCTTTTAGACTTGTTCATCGGCTGCCTGGCTGTCCTCTGCCGTAGGATTGTGAATAGATGGCGCAGGACGATCATTCTCACGCGGGGGCTTGAAGCCTCTCATGAGTTCCTGTGGCAGAAACGTGTAGAATGATGGGACGATTTTTCGAATGCGCCTGACAAAATTCACTCCACCTCCAAGCTCGCCGATCTCAAGCGTCATCTTCATTCCTGGCTTGAGGTTTACGAGGACATCTTGTTCAAAGTACAGATCGATTTCCTCTCCTTCAAGAGGATGGGGCGTATCTGGACGGACCCATCCGTCCTCAATGGTAGCTGGCTTGAGTGTGACTTTGCCAATAGGCGCGAGTCGGAGCTTGTTTGTGCCGCCGTGTGTCTCAACTTTAAGGCTCTTGAACCGCTGAATCGTCTCTTCGTTTGGAAGAGTCACCATTGTGATCTCCAGTGTACATTCGTATTGTCTGAATAGCGTAGCAGGGCGCTGAGTGAGATATTCAAACGCCTTGGGATCTTCAATCAAGGCAATGGTTGAGTAAAAAATGGGCTTAGCTTCAAACCCATGATGCACCTTGAACAGGTGAAAAGCCCAGGCGTCGGGATCAGGCTTGGAGAAAAGCTCAGTCGCAGCCAGGTTGAAGAGTCCCGGCAGCGTCGTCTGCAGAGCGTTCAACATTGGCCACTCTTCTCTGGCTGCTTGGCAGACTTTCATTGCTCCGTTGACATCCCCTTCATGCTCGGGACAGACGTCGTGATGAAGGATGTAGCGAAGGAAGTTTTCTATCACGTCTATTGCGTCCTCCAGCGGGCCCCTTTGAAGGCCAGTCAAGGGTATAATAGTCGTAGAGAAGAAGCCTGCCACCACGCCGGAAAAGTCCACGGTCCATTTTGTTTCGTCTCCGTCGTAGAAACGGTCGCCTGCTGAGGAGCCCTCGTGGACAACATGCCTAGCTGTAGCTTCTTTACGCTGCGCGGGCGTGAGCTGTTTGAGCTCCTTTGGATCGAGGCCAGTGTATGCTCCTTGAGATGTATCGACGCCGCCGAGGAAGAGGTACTCGTCAAAGTAAAGAGTTCGATGGTGTTGAAGACGACGACGAGAGCGATACCGTTGAATACACGACTGCATTCGCCTGTGATAATATATCAGTTTAGCTAGAACAAGACACACAGAGGCGACAGAAAGAATACTTTTCAAAAGAAATATCACTATGGCCCTGAGTTAGCTTGACGTGTCATTAGAGTCTCAATAATTTTGGCATAACACGTACGGATGATACATCTCTTGTTTCTCCTGCATCGCTTCTTCGGGAGTCATAGGCGGATCCGCGAAATACTCTATTGTCGTTCAGCATCAAACCTTTCTTCTTGAATTTCAGAGACAAAGACTTCGCACCTTCGAATCCATTTCCACGATTTTTGGGCAGCGCTGTTGGACCTCTGGCCATGATTCCCTTACTTCTGTTCTTCCTCTTTATGACCGGCATGGACAGGGAAGCGTTATGTTCACCAACTTCACCAGCTGCATCCTCATCATAGTCTTCACTCCCTTGGTCGTCTTGTATGTCGATGCTCGTAAATATCGGAATCAAACTGTCGTCGATTTCGGTGTCTGGCAGGGTCGCTTCAGCGGCATCATCGCCTGGACCTGCGGTGGAGGCTATCTCAGATGACATTGTAAGTGCGAACGGGATGGCCACTTAGTCAAATTGGTGTACGAAGGGGGCTGAGAAGAAGCTCAAGAGAGAGTCTTGACAAAAGGGATTAAAAAGAAAACAGGCTAATTTATTGCACGAGGAAACAAAGGAACTTGAGCAGCGCGCAAGTGGTGGCAGGTGCACAGCGACTGGCTTGTAACACAGATTGACACCGCCTTTGTGATGAGTTAAATCGGATATTGTTCGCTTTGTGGCCGATGCAAGGACATTTGTAGAATTAATAAAAAAATTGATTTAATGGTGCTCCAGTGCATTCTACAAATTGAACAGGAGCATAGATATATGGTCTAGGTACACCACCGAGCACTATTGCGGCACATACGCAGGCATCTTGACCATTAGTGACATGGGATTGCCGTATGTGATTGAAACATTAAAAATTGGTAGTATAGGAGATATCAGTACGCAGTATTACAAGCATTGAGAAGATAAAGGTTCGGTGCAGGCAATTCCAGTTCCGCGATAGTGATACGCATATATCATTTGGTTACCTATATAGGTATGCACGAGTACCGAGAGAAGCTCCATGATAGCCTTCGGTAGGAAATGATCTGATAAGAATTACCCATAAAATCGCTAGAAAACGCTATAGAAGATGATTTTGGACAATAAATGACACACTCAGTATATACGTAAATATATGGTTGAAATTTGAAGCTAACCTATATATCCCGATCCACTGAGCGATATTTTCACTTACACACATACGATGCCTTCTCGTGATTAGGAAACTGGCGATCACGCCCATCTACATGTGATTAAATCTCACATAGGCAAAATTAGCTGTCATTGGATAGATTCTTTCTTCAGCTCGCGAATCATACGCAAAGCGATTAATGTCATTATTGGTCATGTCCGCCCTCATAAAGTTGGATACAAGCTCCAGAGGCGCCCGCCACATGGAAAGTAAACCGCCGGGCAACTTTATGTCTAGAGTGCTCACCTTGTGACAGAACAAGGCTCGCAAATCTCTTATGAAATGCCCTTCTTTTACTTTCTAAATTGAATGATGTAAGCCGTTTGAAATGAGCTTAATGACTATAATTATACTTCAATTGCTACTGATAGTGTTGACGCAGGCTATGTAATTACAATAAGCAAATCACGGAAATGACGATGCGTTTAGTTTGAAAATTGTATGAATAATCTTTTTTGAGCTCTTCACTTTGGCTATGTAGCCATTAATTACCATACACTTCGTAGATATCAGTAACATAAGCGGTCAGTTGAAAGTAACGCCGTCGTGTGTCTCCGGTGGACAGGTATTTAAAAATGAAACACACCGAAGTACATTAATTAATTAGTAGGTAGGTCCATATGCGTAATGAATTCTCTTTTATCTGGACAAGCAAAACCCTTCAAATCCTCGATTCCCACTCCATATTATTAGATCCTCCAACGAATATGTGAACAAGGAAGGAGTTGTAGTGAATAAAGGAAGCGATTGCTTTACAGCATCAAGACGGCGGCGGCAGCACCGATGATAGGAGCCAGCAGCTTGGCGTCGGCAGTGGGAGCAATAGCCAGACCGGAAGAAGAGGTGGTGGTGAAAGTGTGAGTAGAAGCAGAACGAGTAGTTCCCCGGACAGTGGTAGGAGCAATGGTAGTTTGGCTGTTGGTGGTTCCGGCAATGGTCGTTGGGGGAACAGTAGTGCCGGATTCCACGGAGGTGACGGTGGTGCTTACGGGGCCGGAGCTGGTGCTGCTGGTGCCAGAAGAGGTAGTTCCGGAAGCAGCAGTTGAAGCGCTCGAGGCAGCGGATGAAGCAGCAGAGGCAGCTGAAGAGGCAGCGCTTCCGACGCTGCTAGCCAGGGACGAGGCAGCAGAGGCAATGCTGGAGGCAGCAGAGCTGCCAGCCGCAGCGGCAGACGAGACGGCGGCGGACGCAGAGGTGTCTGTAGACTGGCCAAGAACCTCGCCAGAGAGGAGACCGAGGGCAAGAACAGCGAGAGTTTGGACCTTCATTTTGTATTTAGACGTTGTTTTTGAACGATTGGATTCTCAGTCTTGTTTGCTGGCAAGAAAAAGGAACAAGAGCAACAAAGGTATGTAAGTGTGTAAGTCGACGCTGGGACGAACAGACTATATGGTATATATGGGCCCGTGGAGAGAAGGGAGTGAGTGAAGTGTAAGAGTCGTATGAATCAAAACCGAGGGAGGCCACCAGCCCTTTAAAACGATCAAAGTCCCGGGCAAATTTCTCTCCCTTATCCCAAACAAGAATAAAAGTCATGCAACAGCCACAGCTGGAGGATCCACGGGGAGTGAGGAGAGAAGCCATACACAGTGTTGACGTAGGCAAGGGGGCGCTGCTTGGGACGGCCTTGGTACTTGGGCAGCCAGACAACAACAATCACATAATGGAGTACTATTATTACGGGGGGTGCTTTGTAGATCCATAGCCGCACACGGACATGGATAGATACATCTGTACGTAAACATTACTGCTACCATCGCCGCGCCGCCTACTGTGTACATGCAACGAAAAGCACGAAGCCGTCAGAAAAACCTCGAGTCGCTCGCACACACACAGATGGTGTGCGGCAGAATGTTCCTACAGGGATTATTTCCCGGTGGCGTTGCAACCGATCGGCGCTGAGCGTTACGCGGAGGAGACAAGGCACTGTAATGGTGACGTATCCTCCGGCAGACCGGCTGCTGGCGTTGTATTGGGCATAAGACCGGCCGGAGAGAATCCGTTTTTCTGGGATCTTGGCAGTGGTTTTTTCTCGTTGCTATTCGTTTTGATATTTCTAAATGGCATCGTAGCGAGAGTCAATGACACTATATCTGGTCATGGAATGCGTCAACAGCCGTCCTATTTAGGCAATTCGCCCAACTGGGTAACAGGGGGGTGGTTGCATAGACATCGTCGATCTTGTCTTGAGCACTGCCCGCCGCAACGGGACAAAGAAAAATGCGAGGAAAAAGAAATGCTAACACGGACGCATCACAAAAAATAGAAACAGCAGCAGAGAGACACTGTATACAATAAGCTGGGTTCGTGTCTCACATGTCGTAATCCGCATAAAGGCTGCGCCTCAAGTGGACCAACCCTGCGCTTCCCCGTGGCTTGGACGTCTTCGTCGTCCGCTCTCTCGCCATCGTTTTCTTCCCTTTTAGCCCTCCAGCCGTCTCTCTGAGCGAAAAATTGGAAAAAGAAGATGGCATCAGTTCGCCTAGGCCAAGATGACGTTTGTATGACCTCCGCGACGACGAATTGAGTGTAACATATGTCTGGGGCGACAGCGGGGGACGGATCTGTTTCTCCAGGAAAAAAAAAAAAAGATGGCATCTCTCGTCGCCCCGGCTTTTCCAGGCGATTGAATTTTGAATTTACCTGCAAACTACGGAGTAGGCAAAGCCAGAAGCCCACTGAGGCGTTGGAACGGCTTGAAGCATAATTTCCATGGTCCTTGTTCTATTTTTTTGATTCCCAGTTTTTTTTTTTTCTTTCCAGACCACGGTTTCGTAACTTTTTTCTTTCTTCTCAGGTCAAGCGTGTGCCTTTGATTGGCCACGATAAGGGGGTTGTGCGCAAACCAATGGAATGGAGGTCATTCCCATCTTTGTGAGACTGCAATTTGGGAGTGCTGCCTGCTTCCGTATGTACAGCTTACAAGAAATTATGGAGTATACGAGATGTCGACTGCAAGTATACAAGTATACACTCTACACCATACGCACACACAAAACGCGGAACCAGGGGGGGTTTTACCCCTAGATGCGGCTAGAAGAACTGGATCAGAAAGAGCATCTCGATTCGATACTAAAATAGGTTGTTTATAAAGGGAAAAAATAAAGCAAGGAAGCCAAAAGAGAGGGAGTGAAATAAAGGCGAAAAGCCAAGACAATACGTAAAAAAGCTTGAAACTCCGCCATGAATAATGCCACTGCAGTAGCTGCAGTAGTGAGCTGTCGCCCTCGTATCCCGAAACAACGGCCAGCCACACAGCCCGCCATAAACAAGCCCCTCTGTCTCTCCCTTGCCGCGATTACAAACACTGCATTTAACTGCGCGGGATCAATACAAAAATGGGTACTTGTACAGAAGTAGTACTAGATGCATGAAAATTATGCCATGAAGCCATTGGTCATGCCACGTTCGGGCTCTTCGTTGCGTGAAAGAGCGTCGTATAATCACTGCAGTCTCCCCATAAGTGCGCGGCTCGACGAGTCCTCAAGCTCAAACAGCGTTGACTGATGAATCAGTGATGATGGCTCCTGCTTCAGATGCGGCGTGAGTTGTGTTGGGGCGGAAAAGCCGGAAATTGCGCTCTCTCTGCCCACTGGGCCTTCGGAGCTCATCAGGGACACGATATGTCGAGTGGCTGGTGTTGTACCGGAGCTGATGCTCTGCTGCGACGGCGTAGCAGGCAGCTCCGAGATGGCTGGAGACTTAAGAGGCGGTGATGGAGGCAGCTCCGCCATCTGTTCCACAGCAGCATCATTACCTCGGCCTCCTAGCAACGGCGGTGCTGCGCGATCTCGATGCTCAGTCAGTGAGTCTTTGCCGCTGCCGCCAACCGCGAAGCCATACTGAGGCTGCTTCTTGTTGTTCCGTCGCTTCAGCGCCCAAAAGGCAACCAAGACCAGTATGCAAACTCCCGCCACTGCTCCCACTGCAATGCCTGCGATGGCACCTTTGCCCAATCCTTCATTCGCCGAAGGTGGATCTGCCGGAGTTTGAGTGCTCTGCTGTGGCGCGGTGCTTTGACTCGTGCTCGTAGCGGTGCTTAGTGTCGTTGACACGGCGCTGCTGGCTGTTGATGTTGCTGTCGAGGAGGTTGACGATGTTGTCGAAGAGCTCGATGTCGATGACGAGGAGTCTGATGATAAGAAAGGAGCTGCTTGTTTCGCGTTACTGCTTAGAGTCGCCACGCCGACCTTGTTTACCGGACAGCCGTGATCCTCACATCCCATCTGGGAGCAACATCCCATGAATGGCGGCGAAGAGTCGCGACAAGTGTACCAGAGGAATCCAGGATCCGCACATTGCTGCGCCAGAATCTGGTCGTAAACTTCGGGATCGAACGATGCAGGCCGGACAGCAGTATCAGGACAGAGGCCGTCGTTTGTTGAGCATGGATTGACGGTGCAGCACCCCACGAAGCGATTCGGCTTGTCTTTGCAGATGTAGAATTTGCCGGATTCGGGGCACGTAAGGCCCAAGTCGGCAATCGGGTCTCCCATGATGCTTGCGGCCTGCCTGGTCTTTGTCAAGAATCAGCTGGCTGGAATGATCTTGTCAATTCACCTGGACTTCTTCGTTGTGGTCACTGATTGAACGGCAATCAACAGACTAGTGCTGCTGTCTATGCAAAAGTGCATCCAAACACTCTTTTTCTGTGAGCGAGAAAAGCAGTAATCGGCATAACAAACACGCTCGTTCTTTGTATCAATGGTCCAAAAGGATAACGGCTGATTTTCAGGAGCACAGACGGGAAGCACAGAGCATAGATCCGTGTTTGCCTCGACGGACGGACGAGAGACTCTCATAGAGTCAGGGGACTGTTGCTACTCTCCTCCATTTCTTTCATGCAGCCTCCCGAACACCACCGGTCGACCAAGGACACAGGATTCGTTTTCTCATTTCGGATAATTTCCACGCCCGCGCAAATATGCAGTGCTCTCTGAGGCTTGCGGACAGAGCGACACGTTATCTCCCCATGCAAGCATGATGCTAGTACATAATTGTGATACGAGTGTTGTTGGTCCTATGTGAAATTGAGGTCCCTTGTCAACCTCCTCTCTACCACAATACATATTCCGACCAGGTCTCTTTGTTCCATTTATAGGGGACAAGACCCTGCTTCCCTACCTCGTTATAGAAGCTCTACTGCTCATATTACTAAAATAGAAATGTGAGCAATGACAGCCTTAGATTATCGGAACGGTGAAGGTTCGTGCGACGCTGGAGAGAAACTAATGCCTCATACTAATGCAAGTGGCCGTTGGTTGTTAGCTTTGTTGGTGATAAACCTGTAATGCCTGCACGTTACAATGTTGTTGGTCGTATTCATTTTTCACCTTTCCCCGCCCCCCTGAATATATCCTTTATTTTTAGTTCTAGTTTTGCTTGCCAAGAATCTCTGACAGCTGTGAAATATGACATAATATATGGTGTGTCTGACGCGTAGCGCCTGTACAAGGCGAAGAAGCCAAAGTTATTCAGATGTAAGTGAACTCTTGCATTCTTAACTCATTGTTTTTTCTAGTTGAACGCCTCTCTGAAGATCTCACGTAACAAGATTCTTGTAACAAGCTGTTATCAGGGCGTCACGCATATAAGCAGATTGTAAATGAACAACACATAAGAGAAAAACAGAATTCGGGTATAATGAAAGTGTTTATCAGCTATATATGCCTCTATATATACCACCATCTTCTAGATATGGGGGAACAACGGTATATATAGCTTTTTCAGTCTAACTATTTTGCACGATACATGCTGTATTGAAGCAGCGACTTCGGTTAACAAAGAAGATAATCCCGTTATGCCGGGAGATTGCGGCTCTTCAACATCAGCGGCCTCAAAAGAGGGCTGTGTCAAGGTCCATGTCATTGTTCATGTCCTAACTGTGCTAAAAGCTAACAGACCGTCTCCAGCATTGGGGAGCGTTCTAAAACGAGTCAATTTGGGCCATAATGATATACTGAAACAGGTTAATAAGTAAGCTGAAATCACCCAAGGAATATCCAAAAGGCCCAGTTAGAACAGCATTTAGAGCTTCATGAAGTTTACAGTGGTGTCAAGAGGAACGCGCAAACTCTTGATAGCATGCAGAATGGCTTGCGCAGGTTTATGTTGGCGGTCGCGCCGGCGTTGAAAGATGTACGAGGACAGCTAGATGAAAATATAGTGTGATTGAGAGGTTTTCTTTCATAGGCATGCAACTTATCAAGGACATAGAGTACGCTTTTACCCAAGCTGATAAGATTTATTGCTTCATATGCACTTTAGTTTTGGTTGCCGTGATATCGTGCGTGGTAACTATTGACTCCATGTCAACAATTTGCCAGCTGTAGAATGAAGCGCCAGCTAAGTTTTATTGGAAAATTTGCGAGGAAGATATTTGTAATACTACTTTCATTATTTAATATCCCATCCATGGTCGTGGCTTGTCCACATATAAAAACATTAGAATTATATAATACTAGAAGAAGTAGAAGAAGCAGATGGAGGCGAGCAAGCAGAGGAAGTGGCGTAACGCAGGTAGTTTATTGCGTTTCCTCTTAATTGTAAATGGTCTAGATGTCGCATTAATATTATGGTTTAAACTCATGTTCAAATGAAATTTCGAGTTTTTTGGTTGGATTTATGAGACTATCAGCTATAAGATTATTCGCATAGCCTAGGAATATTGAAACACTATTTTTATGAAGCGTCTATGAAGATCTTGTGTAGCTACTTCGGACACAGTAGGGTCTTCAAACTATGCGTGCAGCATCTGGCCTCAGCTGCAAGCTGCCAGCTGTTCGGCGCAACTCGTAGAAGAGCTACCTCTCACGGTTGCAGCCAAGAGAGAGAGATAGAGAGAGAGAGAGAGAGAGAGATAACAAAATTGTGTGCCAAAAGCTCACCGCTGCCTTCTTCTCTCGCATTCCTCTCTTCTGAACTCTCTTCCTTCCTTATACCCTTCCCTCTTTCAACTTTTCTTGTTCACATCTCTTCTTAACAGGCTCTTCTCCTGCGTCCAATTTTATGAATCATTCATCGTTGTGCTATCGCATAATGGTCTACACTGGGCTCCTCTTAAGTTGCCCGTATACTGATACTCTTCTATCATCAAGCAATCTGATCACTCTTACCATTCTCTCTACACCTTTTCGGTACGATTGAGTTCTTCACCTTCTATCTCTGCATTAATCGGAACCAGTAATATACCTGCATCTTCATCCAGGTACTTTCATCACAGGTATTGAACTTTCGTTTGTAATGAAAAATAATGTCCCTGTCATTTAATGCTATATCACCCTTGCTAATTTACTTTTAGACATCACCACTTCTAATTTTCGACATGTCGTCGCTATTTTCGAGACAAATTGAAGAGAAAAATGGCATAAAAGATGAAGCGGAAGCGGATCCTGGCGAAAATTCCAGTACTTTTTTCGCCGCGCCTCTCATGAGAAACCTATTCGAACACTTCATGAATAAAAATCTTCGCCCAGTATCTGAAAAGGGTTTTCAAGAAACAGAATCTGCTCAAAACAGTGACGGCAACCATGAGCCTCCGAGGGCCATATCAGGTGTCACCATGAAGGTAGAGGACACTCTGGGAGAACAGATAGGAGAGGACAAGCATGTCGAGATGGAAGAAGGAGATATCGGTCGAATTTTTACTTCGACTAGGATTAATGAACAAGGCACTACTGAAAATCCAGCCTCACACTCACCAGCCATGTACAATGCTGGTGATTCTCAGGCTGAGCGCAGTTGTTCTATCATCAAACCACCATCGTCATACAACGAAGGACAGGAACGACATCAGAATTCTGATGACTGTGCCATCACTAAATCCCCTCTTTCTAAAATGGAAGAACAAAAGAAACACATTTTGCCCCCGGATTCATCTACCTCAACAGAGGAGGCTGATGGAAAGACTGGACACGAGCGATCCTCAGAGAAAAAGCGGAAGCGCAAACACTCTCGAAAAAAGTCCAAATCTCGCAGACATTCTAAACGGTCAAAGCTATCTCACCCTCAATATGATGACGGAGAAGATAAAGTTAATGTCTCCAGAATAAGAGATAAAATTCCCAAAGACCTTAGTGTTCGGCACGAGGCGACGCAAAAGAAGGAGCTCAGAGACGGTAACAAACGTTTCAAGTCAAAACGATTCAAGAAAATTATGTTGTCGGAATTAGCGCCGCACCAGGTCAGAGTGACGTCGTGGATGGTGAAGAGAGAGAGAGAGCCATTGAGACAAGCTTGCGGAGGGATTATAGCCTACGAAATGGGACTCGGGAAAACCGTCATGAGCTTGGCATGCATTGCTGCCCATAGACTCAGGAAAAAAGAGAGAAAGATTTCATGCCAGGCGACACTTGTTATAGTTCCTAGCAGCACGATGGCCACTCAGTGGCTTGGGGAAGCTGAGGTAAGAGAGGAAATGGGGGAGCGTGAGGTTGAAAACCAGGAAATCCACACTAACTATACCACAGAAACACTGGCATGCAGATGCGAGCTCGCGTGTGGCTATATATAACTCAGCTAACCGCGGATTGAAGTTTGCAAAGCAACTGATAGTGTGAGTCACCTATACCGCTGGTAACACACTGATACTGTCACTAACATATGTAGTCTCGCTACATATGCCCAATTGCGACACGAATTCCCCAAGAAAGAACAAATGAAGATCCTAGAAAGCCAATACGAAGACGATAATGAGGCTTATGCACAGGAATTCAAGAATAAAGCCGGGTTCTTGTTCCAAATAAATTGGTTTAGAGTGATTTTAGATGAAGCCCATTCCATCACTCGGTGGGCTGGACGCAGTAAGTCAACACGCAATTACTATGATTAGCTCAAATTGAGATATCTTGAGCTAACTAAAACAGCTTTCCAAGCATGTTGTGCCATCAAGGCACAGCACCGATGGGCTCTAACAGGCACTCCCATCTCAAATAATGTTCTGGGTACGCACAATAATATCACGAAAGGTACGGGGTTAGTTACCGTCAGGCTGACCAAAGTTTGTTAGAATTCTACCCATATGCAGTATTTACTAAATGTGCTTTCATTGGAAGTCGGCGATTATTTCAGAAAGAGTATATTGACAAGGTAGGCGCGTCCAAATCTAGCGATCTAAGCTGTTGCTGACGAAGTTTTATCTTTAGGGGCTAACAACCGACGATTTCGACACCCCTCTGAGCTATTTGATGTATCGCGGGTAAGCTTCACAGTTATAGCATCATGGGACAATCTAACAACATATAGAACTGCAGATAAGTCGCTCAACATCCCTAAAACGGTAGTTCAAGATATATCTGTCACAACTTCACTGGAGGAGGAGGTATTATGCAGGTGTGTATACCAATGTTAGGTACTTCCATACGGGTGTACACTGACATATGAAGTATTATAAACGAATATTATGACAAGCATATAAGCGAATACAAGGAAGCGAAAGAAAAAGCGGCGATGCCCATTTATGAGCGCGAACAAGATGAAAACGAGACACGCAAAGTTGAGCCAACAAAGAAGCGTCTCTGGAGACCAATCGAAGCAACAAAGCAGTTACGTATTCGGCAAGCTTTGTCTCATCCATACTGCTTGGAAAACTTTTTGATGGGCAGCGAGTATCTCGATGGGCAAGAAGTCAGAGAGCTAGTCTTGGGGCTTGAGGAAATTCGAGGGAAGAAGTCTATAATTGAACACCTCGAAGCGGATGACGGTTGGAAAGCAAGTCTCGGCCAATATGACGTTGGTATTGATGCCCTCAAGGATCGCGACGAGCCTTTTTTCGGAGGAGTCTTCGATATGAGCAAGATTCTGGACATGGTTCTTCTACAACATGCCCTTCAAGAATCAGAATGTGGAAAAAATAACTGCTCGTCTCAAGATCTCGTTCGTTTCAAAGTGAGTAGCTTGCGCCGACCCTAACCTCGTTTTACACCGGCTTACTTATATATGACATAGTGCGGCCATATATACTGCCGTGCGTGCTTGTTCGAACTAATGGCCCAGTCCAGTAACCAGTTGGACGGACAGCGAACCAGCGTAAGCATCTATAGCCCCTTTTGTCTTTAACAACGCTGACATTCCGAAAACCCTCAAAGGCCCTCAAGTGTTCGGTTAGTAGCTGTGGCCAAGATCTGCTAGGTCGCCAACCCGTGGTGACCCTGGAGATGATGGCGGCCAAGGCCATCAAAAACAAAACTTCTGTTGAGCTGGGAAAAGACGTACTCAATAACACAGTTCGGCCGAGAGCTGAAGAGCCGTTATTCTTCATGGCCGACTCGAGTGGTCCACGATTCATACCCCCTCCAAACACGCGGGTTACGGCGACGATGGCCGTCGCAATGACTTGGCTCTCTGAAGCCCCCCAAGACAAAATGATTAGTGAGTATTTGAGAATTCTGAGACTGGTGTACAGCATTGAGCAGCAACTAATTTTTTTGGTCCAGTCTTTACCCAGTTCATTCCCACTCTAAAGATTTTGGGATATTTTTTTCGTTATCTAGGCGTAAGATTTATTTATTTCTCCGGCACTCTGTCAAAACAGCAGCAAGAACAAGCGATAAACGCCTTCCGGACCGATCCAACTGTGATGATTATGGTGAGTTTCAGGCGCCCTTGAGCAATGTTTCTCATGGCACGAATGTCATAATTTTTTTACTCATATATCTACAAACCAGATTTCTACCTTGAAAAGCGGTGGCCAGGCACACAACCTCACCGTTGCGAATCGCGTCATTCTCGTCGACCCTTGGTGGAACAAGACGGCAGAAAAGCAGGCCATAGGCCGCGTCGTGCGAATGGGCCAAAAGAAGAAGACTTACGCCGTGCGCATCATAACGAACCATCGCATAGACGATCGTGTTCTCCATTTGCAGAGAACCAAGGAGATAACTGTGGCACGAATGCTGCAGGATGATGGACATGAACGTTTTCATGTTGACGACAAGCGTCTCGCAGATCTCTTTAAGCCGAAGGTTATGGAAGAGAAGAAAAAGGAAAAGAAGAGCAAGAAACAGTCTTTGACTTTCGAGTGAAGGCACTCATTAATATGAGGACCATTTGCGCAAGGCACAGGTTATGGGCGTTGAAACGGAGGGATATCATCTACAAGGCTTGCTTATATCAGTGCTGCATTTCTCATATTCTCATCATTTGCTCAATTACATTCTTAGCTGATATTGACGTTGAAAATGACAAACATTATTGCTTTTTACTTGACATTTAGTTAGATCTAACACACAAGGGAAATGAAGCTACAAACCGCATTGAGTCCAAGATAATCTTACTTTTCCTAATATACCTCTTTTTCATCCTATGTTATTAATGAGAACATACCAAGTAAAATCACTCAACTTAACTGAAAGCACCCTCAAATCTCTTTTATATATTCCATGGCACAATCGGAACTCCCTTGATTATACTGAGCCATTATACTCTCTTCTGCTGCCTCCTCTGCTCTCTTTACTTCATCTAGAAAAATATATATACATTAATTAACTCTCCATCAATTGTGTACCATATAATATTATTAAATAAAGTCTTCAGGTATTCCAATAGATTTTAGCTAGTGCTTTCTTCTCTATAGCTTTTAAATGATTCCTAGTAAATATTATATTACCATACCACGGAAATTGAAAGCTCAAGTGCACCAAGAGCAACAAATCCTCATACAAGTTCCAGATGTTCATAATATCCAATGGTATTTATGCATTGGCTATATCTACATAGTGTCATATATAAACATAAGTCCCCTTTTACGGGGACTTTTGAATCTTAAAAATATATACATCAGAATAGAGCAGAGTATGTACAAATTCCGGCCCCCTCAATCATATGTTTCCTTAGTATCTCTCTTACTGAGAGATGTACCAGCTGAAGCCCTGGATGATGGTGCCGTCGCCATCGTGTCCGCCGAAAGCCTGCCAGAGGTCCAGAGTCATATCAATGGAGTCGAAAGAGTTTCGGTCAGCAATAGCAGCCTGTCGAGTAACGCCGTTGTGGGTCATGGTGATGATCTTGGCACAGAGCTGGTTGTGCTGAGCAGCACCGTACTGGTCGAAGACCGCGGCGGGCATGGCGACTAGAGGCATGTTGGGATCAACCGCGTTGGGGAAGTAGGTGCTGAGACCGCAAGCACCAACGGTGTACAAAGTCTGGCGAGCAGGAGCTGGGTCACCAAACTGGAAAATAGAGCCCTGCATGTTGTCGCCAGAAGTGATAATGTTCTGGCGCTTGCTGTTGGGAGCAGCAGAGGCGGTGATAGCCAACACAAAAGTGGCGATGGAGAGTGAGAACTGCATTTTGAAGGTGGTTCTTTTGTGATGGAGTTTCAGATACTGTTTCGCGATGAGGGATGATTTGGAGGAGAAGATTGGACTTTGTTGTTCTCTTATATACTAATATTGACCTCATCCGGCTTACGAATGTAACACTTACATCTATAATTCTCGTTGGTGTATACCGACTCAACGTTACCACGTGGGATTGAGTTGCTTCATAGTACTATTAGCGCTGCAGGTACGGTCATGCCGACCCCTGGTATTCATGAAATAGGTAACTAGATCGTACACCACTTGGATCTTGGAGCTTCTGCATTGGTGTTTAGCGCTTAGCGTTCTCGAGCCAAGCGGGCATATAACAAGATCCTCCATGAACAGAATTTTTCCTAAAACAGAAGCAAAAAAAACTCCGCTTCTTTTGAGCTGACATGACGATCACATCGGCTGATGCTGGGATCCCATAGCGCCGGAAGTGTCAAATTTTCGCCAAGGAAAAACAAAACACTAGAGTAAAATTTGCTTATATACTCGGCTTATACACCAACAGGCTCGGAGTGGGAAGGAAACGCAGTTCAACCTGGAGTAGAAACAGCACAATGAAACAATTGCCGAATTGGTATGACTTTGGCACTATATCGGCAGTAGTAGGTATTTGCTCTTTAGATTCAACCCAATTTACAAACTTCCAGGGCGTTTAATTTCACTGTAGGCAGCCAACGGATCTGAGACAGGGGGCAGTAAGCACAGGGGGCAAAACAGCTCAGCCCGTTTCTACTTGAGGCAGGAGACAAGGCTGTGTTACATGGAATAAATGGAATAGAGCCTTTTCTACGAGTAAATACCTAGTTTGATTCTATTTACAAGTCTAAATGGATACTCTATGCCGTGTGGGATCTGGCCACTGCTTAATGAGATTCCTAGAATGGACAATGTGAACTGTAGCGGCCGCAGTGCTCTTAAGAAGTAACATATACCGTCTTATTATTTCCTTTTAGAGAGGATAAACTTATAACAACTACATCTATGCGATATTCATCTGATCAAGGGCTTAGAAGCTAGGCTGGATCAAGCGGGAGTTGCCCGAGCCGACTTGCTACCAGTTATTCTCTGACTGGTGGCGACGCAAGCCCATTCTCGCAACATTACCTTCCCATACCTTACTAGTTGAGTTTTCATTCCTACTCGTGGTGTTTCTATCAGAAAAGAAGAGGATCTAATAGCATTTATATTAGATTAATTACTTAATGGACGGCACTTTGATTCTCTAGTACATTACTAGTTGCATCCTAATTTACAATGTCTAAGGTGGATAGCTCAGCGCTCAGGCAAGTTTAGTCCAGATCAGCCCTATCATATATTACACCGATGCTGAGCAATGGCATTTCATGCTGAAGATAAGTAGACTTAGTTGCTGCTTCTAACTTCCTCCGCTGAGTAATTGTCGTTGGAGGAACCTTGGGAACACTTATTTCCCTGAGGAACCGAAATGAGTAGCTAGGTAGGCACCTGCCATTGTTGCCTTGCAGGAACAGCGCCATATAATTGTAGAGGTAGCATTTACAGAAATAGGCTGATCTTGGTTCTGCAAACGTAAAACTAGTGGATCCATTTCTTAGCACTTGAATAGCATGCAATGCCGAGGTTGAGAGTATTAGTTACACCAACATTACGGGATATCAACCCGTGCTTAGAAATGAAAGTTGAACATTAAGGAAGTTACTCTAATTATCACATGGTTAGTAAGATTCTGGCGATTTGGTATGAGAGTCCGCGTAAGCTCATGGTAAATGTATCCGTCGAGGAAGAGAAATATATGTCTAGCACCTAGAGAAGAGAGTAAAGAAAATGCTAAATAGAAATAAACACTTCAACACCAAGGCTGAATGAACTTGTTCTGAATATAAATATTTCGAAATGATGGATCGAAGAAGCTCTTGTCAACCTCTAGGCTTGGTAGACCTTAGAAAGGATTCCGAGAGTCGTTGTGGAGGGTATGTACTGCCGGTATCAGCGAACGCAGAATATTTGACTAGCATCACGCCATAGCCTTCCCCACAGGAAACTTGTAACATAGATATTTAATATCATGTAATAATATTACTATATTAAGAAACATTTGTCATAGCTAGAAGTGGTCTGGGGTTATACATTATATCGCGTATGATTGGTGAACAAATCTAGAATATTTGTGCCACTACTTCTCTGTGCCCAAAGGTGTCTGGATAAAGAGTTCAATTTGTTTCTGTTTACTCCTGAAAAGAACAAGTTTTCATTCTTTTGAGAGATAAACAAATGCCTCATGTTAAGGCCGGATCTCAAAAAGTTACTATCTGTTTTCATAATCACTAGGTTTTGAAAGCGGAAGTTAGAATTACCAGCATTTAGATGGATAAGTTACGAGTTTGACACTTGTTTTCTTGTCATTTGATATGAACAGCTCAATCGGTAAAGACTGACGTTTTACGGATGAGGATTTGCAGAAAGAATTGAAGGTTATCGCCCTACGGTTTAGGGCAGCTAAATATCGCTAATAGCTAGCTGTAGGCTATATATTATGATAAGTTATTTGTCTACCACCGAGACTAAGTCTCTCAAAATTGAAAAATTGGATTTCAGTCAATTTACAACAAATCTATCTTCAATGGTCATGGCCATGATCAATAAGTCCTGATAGCAGCATTTACCACTTATGAGGAAATGTTTGTTCAAACCTCCGTTTTGTTATCTAGCACTGTAACTTGATGAGGCAGTCAGTCTACACATGAAAAGATTACACTAGAAGAATTAGAAGAAGATTAGGATAGCTATAAATCGGTGACGTTCGCCACGATTGGGTTGTTGGACAACAAAAGTGGTGTGTTGAATGATAATTTTCTACCACCCGGGCATAGTTACCCTGGACAGTGTATAGTAGATGGCGCTTCTCCGCAAATGAAATGAAACAAAATATAATTTGGTTGTAAAGAAAAAGATTGCTAATTGCTGCGAAACTATCTATCTTCCTTATAGCGCTTAAATGGCACGAATGGAACTTGGTGCTTCGGTGTCAAAGCCGCTGAGCTCAAATAGCGGACAAGCAGCTGAGAGAGTATGGAGTACCTTGTGATATAATTCAGGAACAAAGCGAAAGAGGTGTTCCTGAATGCCCGCTTTCCCTCTGTCTCCTTGCTCCCATATTTCGAATCACATAATCCCCCTCTTCTGAGATCATTACCCTCCTTGCTATAATGTGCGCGACTGTCAACTGGCGCAGTGGCTGCATTAAACGTTGAGTACAAGGATCCTCGGAGCAAGCGTAGGCATGCTACTATGGTAGTGGTAACACACCATCCATCCTAGCTCTGCAGGTCATCAGAGCTCACCGCATTTTGGCAACGCGATGCGTCTAGACCAAATGAATCATACACTAAACATTTCCCTACATAAATTGCCATCGACCATGGCCCCAACTATGGATTGGACATGAAGCTGCAGTACCAAGCTAGCTCTTGCACAAATGTGCTGTCGCTCCATGCTTGTACTTAACCATGCTTCATGAAGTTGAGGAACGCCTTGGCGATTGCAACGCCGTCGTGCTCGTTGGATGAGCGACTGAGGCCGTCCTTGTATAAGTCATCCGGGAAGATGCCAGCTTTGTGTCGGTTGGTGATGATCTCATCAACGATTTCTCCGGTGAATTCTGGGTGGCCTTGGACGGTGATGTACCGACCAGGGCTATACATTGCTTGCACGGGGCATATCTGGTTGCCTCCCAAAGGAATGGCATCCTTGGGATATTCTAGAACAACATCACGATGCATCTGATGAATGCGCTGCAAGAAAGTTTTACGTCAGCGCAAGCAATATACGGGCACTGAGCAGCGCATGCAGGCTTACCATTTTGTCGAGCTGGAAAATGGCCTTGCCCTTGTCGGTCAAGTCAACGTCGGTGACGGCAATCTCCCAGCCCTTATCACTCTTGCCGACGGGCGCACCCATGGCCCTGCCAATGATCTGGTGGCCGAAGCACACGCCCACGACTCTGATGCGGCCGGTGTTGATGGCTTGCTTTGCATACTCCACCAGTTTCAGGATCCAGGGGTCGTTGTCAAATGCTGTGTGACGTGACCCGGTTATCAGTATGGCATCGACCTCGTCCAGCGGCGGGTACGACTGCATGTCCTCGACAATGTTGTGCGCCGTGATGGAGGCCACGTCGGAGAGTTGGCGCGGCGGATCCATGGCCTTGGCGGCCGCGGTCAACAGCGCAGTGAAGACGCCTCGATATCCGCCATACTTTGCATTGGTGTTGGGTTGCGGCGTGTCGGCCTCGAGAAGCAGCAGCCGGAGAGGCTTCACTGCGAGCGAGCCGGATGCGGGCCCCGAGCCGGAGATGGCATCGGCGGGCATTTCGCTGCTGGCAAGGATACGAGGGCGGGACGGCGAGGAGAGCCGGGGCGGAGACGAGACGCTGCGTGGCGTGTGCTGCTGGAAAGCGATGTAGATGCGTCGGTTGCTTGATGCTGCGAGTGCGACAGTTGACAGAGAGATACGAAGAGGGGTCTGGGCTAGAGCCTTTGAGCCGTTGAGCCGCCAACTAACACCAGCAGAGGCCGTGGCGGCATGTAATAATCATCTGGCCTGGTCTGTGATGCACTTGGGCCTCGGGTTTCCGAAATCGTGGAGCATCGTGGAGCATCGTGGAGTGGTCGCGCGGCCGATAGCGGGGAGGCAAGACGTGGGCGACAAGACGGTGTAGGGGTCACTTAGTGGCGGCGGACAGGGGGGGAAATATTATTCCGAGATATATGGCGAATCGGACTCGAGCTCCAGGACGCCGGCAGCATTTTTGGCTTTGGTTCCTGAAAATAGCGCGGGATAGACCGGCCAATTGAGGCTCGGTGGATGGAAGACGAATTGGGTGGATGAGTTGGTATCCATTCGAGGGAGAGCCTCCAAAGAGAGGTAGGTAAGAAGAGCCAGAGCCAGCGAGACAGAGAGAGGCACTGATGGTATAAGAGGCCATTGATGGATACTCTAGAAGATATTCTGCACTTGATAGTGATGGCTAGGCATGAAGGACAAAAAGGCAGGGACCACAAATGGAAATGGACGAAAAAAAGTAGAACACAAGCACTAAACCTATACAAAGTTATTCTTGGTGCAGACCGTACAGACAGTAGAGGCAGCAGATGTGATAGAGGCAGCAGAGGCAGCAGATGCAATAGAGGCAGTAGAGACAGCAAAACGTCTACCTTTTACAGTGACACATGCCATAGTAACAGTGTGCGTAATAACCTAGGTGTATGTTCATGGATATAATAGTACCTATTTTTTCCCCATTTCCTGCTTGGTAGGGCAGGAAAAAAGCAACGCAGCTATCCGAGGCACTGCTTGTTACAAGTCTACAAAATAGCAGTAAGAGTCAAGCCATACGAGCGGCACCAGCCACGCCCATTATTAGCCATTCACTGGGCAACCGGCTTCTCGGGATCAGTACCTGTAATGAGGATAAGACGATGGTGCTGATGCCCGGATTACTGTATATGCAAAAAATGCCCATGACACCACCCTGCACTCAGTAAGATGGAGGAACTGAAGATATAATAACCGACATGACAGTATTATTCATAATGATTCTTTCAACTTCTTAATAGATACCCTATCATACTATACAGAGTAATACCTACTCGTTGGATAAGATGATTGGAGATATGTAACCAGCAGTTGACTTATTATACCCATTCCTCGGTCTGAATACCTCGCCTAAGCCCTTGGGCTGCGCTGTAATGCCCAGGTACAAAATAAAGCCCTACATTGATGCCTCTGCCTTTGTTTTTACGCCCATGCAGAGTACAAAGCAGAGTACCCCCTTCCCGTCTAGGTAGTTGCTCTATGTGGAAGCAAGTACAGGTACAGGACACACCCAAAATGTTATCGATAACCATCGGGCACTGCAACAGCAACTTGATGCCTTGGAAGCTGCAACCTCCATGCACCGTATATTAGTCAATGCCTTGATTCTGCCACTTGCATCCTCTTCCTCAGTTCTCAATCTATTGCAAGACGGCTCTTTGTGCTCCTCAGATTACAAGTTATAAGTAACATGTGTCCAATCTATGCCCCAACTGCGCAATGCGCACTCACATGTGACGTGAGCAAGTACCTATTTTGCGAGCCGTTTGCGGTGTCTCAGCGCCTCAACACAGACACACGACATTATCGCAGGGTCATCTGCCTGTCCCCCTCCCTGCAGTGCAACATATAATTGTGTGGGGTGCGTTTGCTGGCTGTCCCCCACGTTCTCCGTCGTGGAGTAGACGACTTATGCTCAACGACTTGGTGGCAAACCGCGGTGAAGGAGAACGGGCAAAGGGATGAGAAGATGACAATCGTGTCTCTCGCGGTGCAATCTGCAACAAACAATGGATGCGACGCTTAGACTTGACCTCGGTCTGATATTACGCGAGCACCCTGCCGCGGTCAACTTCTGTTCTCGCAGCTTGGGATGGATGCGCAAAAGCGCCAAAAAGCTGGCTAAAGGCCAAGCCGCTGCTGCATCGTGCAGCTCGTGTCCGAGGCACAAATCGCAAGTGGCGTGAAATTGACGAATGGCCGCTCGACACACACCACACTGGCACCACAAGCTATGGATGCAATACTCCGTGCCTCGTCCTTATCGAGCCAACTGGATATTCACATGGCTAATATCTTGCTGTTGCTGGTGGTGGCGGGCTTGCAAATGGGCACATCCGGGCTCTTCACCCCGTTACATTTCACCCATTGCACGATAAACCGAATGAGGAGAATCAGCATTGGGAACAGCTGCATTGGCTCCTGTGCTGCTCAATCAACTGATGATTTTGTGAGAATGACGAGCGAATGGGGACGGCAGAGGATAAAGCCAAAGTTGCCGCGTCGCGAAATCTTTTGCGAGCTTGTGATAGGCAAGGCTGAGGACCTCGTCAGAAGCCGAACAGGTGCCCAGCTGGCCGAGCTGAGCATCAAAACTCAATTGGCCGTTGCTATTGGTGATCATTTGCGATGCAGAATGCAACCTCCCTACCCTGATGGATGCTGAAATTTTTTCCTGTCAATTTTCCGCAGGAGACCAATCGCATGGTGCCTCGTCAAGTCGAAGAATTATGCAGTAGCAATGCAATGCGTCTCGCCCACAGTGCAAATCGAATCTGCATTGTTGGGCCTCGTGCGCTGGGGTCACCAGTCCCAATTATCACCAATGAATGGAGAGCGAACAACAAATAGCACACGGGAAGGATGAACACCACAAGGCACAAGCAATGCACATGCTGAGGAATATCCCCCCGGCCTGGTGCCAGAATTTCCCGAGAGCCACGCTCAAGCAAGCGAGTGGCCTCGCAAAGCCCTCGCCTGAAGTTGGGCACCCACGGGATCCATCGATCGCACCGAAGCGGCCTGCTGTTCGCTCAATCCATCTAGCTGCAGCCACAAATTGCTGATGTGTCAACGGGCAAGCTTCTTATCCCTTGGGCGCTTAACCAATCAGTCTGCCAGCGCACTCGGCAGCAGCCAGCTTGGGCCTAGAGCGCCGCTCCAGCGGTGACTTGTTCATTCTGGCACCACTCATGCGCCCACTGGCAGATCCGGCGCCAAGGCCAAGTGTACAAGGGGAACAGGTCTCTGTCATCACGAGAGCGACGGCGCTGACGATGGTGCCTATGTGTGCTTCCTACGTTGTTAGCTGCCATGCTATTTTCAGTGAGGCGGCGCACCGGGTATTGAGAGACCGGCAGATACGTGTGACTCTTTTTGCGCTGTCTTGTGTCTTCCTGCGGGCAAGGCGCTCCATAGTCTCAGCCATGGCCAGGGGATCTGCTGGCTTACAGTTAGTTGATGATGGATCTCCAGTCCTTTCACCAGGGACATTTCAGCTCCTGATGGGGTTGGCCGACGGTGAGAGCCCAAGATTTACGCTGTGCATGTCCGAAAACGCGCAAAGCATCTCGCGACTTCTCTCTCTGATTTCTCATTGAATTTGCCTTCTGCGCAAAGGCCTAGCTAGCGTACGAGAAAAGTGAGAGTTGCGGAATCAACCAGAGGCTTAGTAGCTGAGCGTTTCTCCATCGTGGTCTATCGCTCGCCACGTAGCAGAGCGGACACCAGCCGGGTATTGGCCCGAACCGGCAGTTTACAAGCTTTGTTACTCGCGATCCGGGCACTCTCGGAAACGACAATCAGCAAGTTACAAGGAAGGCCACCGGGTGAAGAAAACATGGACAGAACAAGACAGCATGGAGAGAAAAAAAACATCAAAAAAATAAAATAAAAATAAAAGCGAAATAGATGAAGACTATGGATAAGTTGATTCTAGGCATAACATATCATTGCTGACGCCTCGCATGTCGGTGCTAGGTGCTACTCACCAACACTGGCGGAGCACTATGTTGTCATCGATCTCATATGTGTCAGAACGCTGTGGACGCATCTCGAGGTGGTGCGCTCTTAGAGGTCCGTTGACCATGCCGCGGCCCAGGGATTCTCGACGCGAGAGAGGGAAAAAAAATATTCTACCCCAGCCAAGAGAGATCCATCTATGGAGCGCCCTTTCTTTTTTTTACAATGTGCCAATACAGCTCCCTGGGCCATGCTATACGGTATGTAAGAGAGAAGATGCATCCAACTCGGCCGTTGTAACCTACAATGCAGACATGTCCTGTCCGGCCGGACATAGGCGTCTCTCAGGAAGTCACTTCCAGGAGTTGCATATTTTCTGCGGCCCAAAGCTCAGAGGTTCTAAGCTCCTGCATTGTGCAGCCACGGCCGCGATTGGACACTGGCGGAAGACGAGCAGACACAGAGGCGATAGAGCAGAGGAGGGGATCCATCGACATGCGTGAGCCAGGGTCCGCCATTGAACACGCGGCTGTCGAGTCTGCGGCTGCGGCCCATTGCGCTGGCGTTCTCCTTCTTTTACCCAGCCCAGGCCTTGCCTTGGGCCGCCGCCCACTGACCAGGGCGAATTGGGAGCTCTGCTTGGAGTGAAAATTTTGCCATTCTCCTTGCTGGTACTTGGCCGAGCACGTACTCCCCCGTATTTGCCAGCAAGTCGGTATTGGGCTGGCTAGCTGTCGAGTCGTTCCTATTCGCCTTACACAGCCACTGGCGGGCCTGCCATTCGTCCCGGTTCACACGCCCCCTGTCCCCCATTAGCCATCTCCATGCTTCTTCCTGCTCACGCTCTCCCTACGTGCTTGCATGCTTGCTGTATCTCTCTTTGGCCCAAGGCCTGCATGCCGAACACAGTAAAGACTCGAGAGTGGCTTGCCGCCTAATAGATCCGCTAGAATGCAAGAGTGACTGGCGCATCGGAAGGTGAGATGACATAACGGAGGGGGTCTGGCATTCACACATATATCACACCACGGGTGCGATCATGGTCTTACTCTTGGAAGACTCTCGACTTCATAGCTTGATGAGAAAGCACTTGCACTCTACCAAAACGCACGCGTTCTGCCTTAATGACGTCCCTTGTCGTCCACATTCCGGAAACTCGATAGAGCTTGCAGATTATGTGCACAATTGCTTGATTGGATAAATGTTACATTTGTCATTTCCCCGTCTTTTCATATAAACCGACACCTACTCTCACCTCACCAACAGAGGGCACATCAGTAACGCACCAAGACCAAAGCCACTTACACCAATTACACCAATTACCACTTCCCATACAAACACAGTTGCTACTACAACATCACCATCAGTCATCATCGCAAACATTATATCAGAGTAATACCCTTCAAAACCTTCCAACTACTCTAAGCTTTTTTTTTATCGCGCAGCGCATCCCCAATGGCCGTCCCTACAAGGAGACAGGCTCGCGCAGCGTCAAGGGCTAGCAGGACCACAGCTTCCAGCATGGCCCGCAGCAGGAATTCAACAGCAGCTTCGAGCCGTTACTATGCATCGAGTCGTCAGTACGACCAGACCTCCAGCTATGTATCGGGGTCCTACTATGACTCTCATCACTTATCAAGGGATACGTGGGAGCGCGATACTTGGGAGGACCTGCCTCCATCCATGGTAGACACTGGCTCGAACTCTTCTTCGTCAGTCAACACATACGACTCGGCCTACTCAGAGGACAAGTCATCAGAGTCTCACAACGACTCCGACAATGACCACAAGGACGAAGAAGATTCTGCTGCATCACCAGGCATTCCTCCTTCCACGCTGCCGCCATACAACTGTATGCCTGTTCCTGAGATCTCTGTCCGATCATCAGACCCAGAAACTTTTGCGCGTCTCTTTCCATCAATGGATCGCTTGTCCATTCGACATGACGACCGAACTGCCGATGGTAATATGAATCTCCGTGTCGATGCTATTGTACCGGATCTGTCATCGCGCCGTCGCCGCGCCGTCGCCATCCAGCTCTTTCACCTACGCATGCATGATCTCGCCAAGCGAGAATTTTCGCTGAGGCGGTACTGCCGCGACTCCGGCCGCGAAGTATGCAACTCCAAGGGTGCCAACCCTCGCCTTGAGCGCGCAACAACGTCGTCCTCCTCTTCTCTCTCACGATCCGTCACCAGTGCTTTGCGCTCGGTGAAGACCTCTTTTCGACGATCTAGCGGTGCCTCTACGGAAAAGGCTGCTGCCTTGTCTACAACTCCCGACCCTCGTCGTCCTTCGTTTGGCAGCAACAACACCTCTTGGGGCTGCGGTGGCTCCATCTACTCCGATGAAGCAGTAAACTCCGACTCTGATGAGCCCAAGCTCCCTTCAGCACGACCCATCCCGCTCAACACTCTCAAGCTTGAGTTTAGCAACTACGCTCGCGTGGATATCGTGCGTCGCCTAGGCAAGCAATATGACTTTCAATGGTGGGGGCACAACTACGCCTGGCGCCGAGTGATGGATAAGGCTCTTGGCAAAACTGCTTTCCATTTGCTGCGCGATAAGGAGGTTGAGCCGGTAGCGGTTATTCTGCCTGAAGGCCGCAGCCCGACCCAGGTCGAGGCTGATCAGGCTGCAGGCAACTGGATTCCCCAGTGCTACATGTGGATCAACGACAAGTCTATCATCGAAGCCTTGACTGACGTAGCTGAGTAAGTCTCTCCCCTCTCCTCTCTTGCTGCTTATTTTTCCTTTTGTGAAGCAGGTTCTAACGTGAGCCCTAGTGTTATCATTGCTACTGGTCTCATGGCACTCGTCGATGACTCCATCCTTAGCCGCTGGCCGCCAGCGAAAAAGGCCGGTTCTTACAGCCGCCCTGTCACGCCAGCTCGGCCCCACACCGCACCCGGTGCTACTACGACAGCCACTGCCGCCGCTGTTGGAAACGCCACCACAGTTGTTAACAATCACACCGTTTCAGTGTCTCAACCCCGAACGAAGACGCTTGTACACGGGCTTCTGAACAAGGCCCAGACATTCAGCCCCCTGCGACTCAGAGGACATACTGTGCTCGCTTATTAAACTGCTTTTATAGCAGAACGATATCGACAGATTTTCATATATCATACACTCCAGACACAGAAAACATTGCATCCTCTTAAAAAAAGAAGACAATCTACACGACTTACCAGATATTGAAAAAAACAGCATGAAACACAAACACAACACCACAGTATGACCAATGACGAAAAATTTAAGAAGACTCGAGGAAACGAATCTCGTTATTCGATCTCTACACTTACACTCATTTGACCTTTCCTTTGTTCGCTTATTTCCTTTGTTATGAAGATCATATGAAATATACGGCCGGAAAGATAAAGAGGATTTTTACGAAATTTTACATAAGCGAGCGTCTGCAATTTTTCTGTTTTGGACTGAATTTAGATGTTTTTTTTTCCTTTTCCCTTTTTTTTTTTTTTACTGAAGCACAACCTTCATGATGAGCGAATAAAAAAAATTTGGGATTTTGCATACATGCATGGGAAAGGGTTTATATAACGGATACATATACATACACATATACATTGGCGCCTGGGACTTCTTTTTTTCCACTTTTCTTTTTCTCTTTCTTCTTCTAATCACAGCCTTTGGGGGGTTTTGATAGCGCCAAAAAGATTGATGCGTTAAATGGACACGAAATGATATGACAATATGGGATATAGGACATAAGTATATAGACAGGTTGGAATTACATATAGATATATTTGGGTTAAGGATCTTTTTTGGCTTTTTTGGAATGCCTAAATTGAGAATGAAATCATTGGATTCCGATTTACAAATGACTCTCCTCTTTCTATTGCATGTGATATTAATTACATTCCCATTCACGAAGAAGAAAAAAAAAAGTTATTATATAAAAACATAAGACAAGGCCAAAGTTTTCTTTCAACGCCGATTACATATAACGCCAACCATCATTATAGTCAAGCTACTAATACTCTCCCTGCGTATTAATCCACGTACCAAAGTCCAGCTTCATCAAGAGACGATTAATCCCTCCCACCCTTGCAGGAATATACATCTCCCCATCTCCATACTCCTCGTGCCCATCTACCGTGCCATCAAGGCCCTCCCACCGCGCGAGAAACTCAACATCGCCTTCGAGCCCCCGTAGCGCGCCGACGACATCCTCTATGCCCTGCCGAATCTTGCCCTCTACGCCACGAATGAGGGTCATAATCTGCCGCTCTTCGTGGTCAAGATCGGTGGAGGAGTCGAGGACACCGGCATCTGCTTCAAGGTCGATGGACGTAAAGATAGAGTGTAGTCTTTGGATGTGCGTGACGAGGTGGTCGATGTGATTGAGGAGGGTGTAGAGGAGGCTGGTGAAAGTGGGCTGTGTAAGCAGGAGGCGGTGGACGAGTGTTCGCAGGTACAAGGAGTGGGCTGTAACGAGAGTTTGCGGATCGGGAGCTGGCCTTGAGAGGATTCTAGAGACATCGTTGGGGTTTGTGGCATTGCTGGAGGAGCCAGGCCTCCAATCTGATGTCGTGGCTATGCTGTGCTTGGCAGAGTGCGCGGCTGGAGTTGCTGCGCCTGAACGGCCGCCATCACGGCGTCTCTCTTTGCCGGTGAGCCAGATGAGAAAGCCCTCCCAGAGGCCCTCTACGATCTCTGTCTGGAAGTATGCTTCTGTCTCGCCGAGAAAGAAGATGGCAGCGCTGGCAGTTGTCCAGGAGCTTCGAAGAGCCGCTGCACGAGCTGACCACCGCTCTCGGAGGGTGCCGGCGTATTCGTTTGCGCCTCGAGGGGCCGGATGATGGCGTCTTAAAGAGGTGATTTTCCACAAATCAGTAAGCCGAATGTGAGCTCGACGCATGGATAGTAGGTATGAGTTGATGCAAGAGTATAGCTGGAGGTCGGATGGTGAGATGACCATGTCAAGAGGCGACGGGAGTTGGATTGATAGAGTGGCTGGGACCGAAAATAGAAGATTCCGGAATGGCGATGAAGCAATTATCTTGGCTTCGGCGGCATTGAGGCCTGGGCTGACGAGGGGGGGTGTCACGGTAGCCTTGGTGAGATGCAGCCGAAGCAAATCTCTTGCTAGCTCCAACAACTCGTCTTCTTCTACCTGATTGCGCTGCATGGCTACCAAAACAGCCCAAGTCCTTGCCAGAACGGCAGATACCTCTCCGTCTTTGACGGTCAAGTTTTTCATGCCATCTTGCTTTTCGTGAGCCAGGTTGCCTGCTCTTCGCCAACGATTTCGAATCTTGTCGTCGGCCTCTTGTGTCAAGGCCATGGCAAATTCTCCTCGGCCCAGCAGGAAGAATTCTCTCAGCAGCTGCAGTGTTTCAATAACCTTTGCTGTGGGCAAGATCTTTTGAAGGGTGTTTTGTGAAAGCGACAATCGTATAGAGACAATGGTTCTTGAGAATGTGGCGCCATTGACGGGAAATGATAGACTAGCTAGCTCTTGTAGCTTTGTAGAGAGGTGATCCAGCCCGCCCATACCTGAATCAACCGTGGCCCTGACACGTGTGTGGTTTAGAGATTTTCCAATGAATAGCATTGATGCTGCCGTGGAAGGCGTAACGAATCCCGGCAGTAGTTCTGGCTCATAGATGTACTGTCAAGAGGTTAGAAGGACAAAAGGGAAAATGCAGTAGGAGAGAAGCTACAATTCATACCTCGGCAGTCCCATCAACTTTCTGGATAAAGAAATCGTCGCCTCCCAGGCTGGGAAGTCTTCCATAAAGAACCCAAGCCGAAACCTGTTTTAGCCATGCCGTCTCGGCCACCTTAACTAAGCTCATAGCCGCCTCCTCGACGTCCCGGTAGCCGCTTTGCAGCTCGGTTCTTAGGCGGTTCATAATTTGTGAGCCACAGCAGGCGTTCCCTTTCTCATCCTTGGTGACCATAAACTGAACAATGTCCCAGAGCCATTCGAATCGCCTTGTCCATTGCGTAAATTCTCCCATTACGGCCGTCAGAGGCACAATATTGTATTCGCCCACCAGCTCAGGATCCTCCTTTAATATGCTCTCCTCCACCTCTAATATCTTGCGCTGAAAAGCAGATAAATGTATAGACTGTATAGCTGTCCCCACGGCCCGACATATCGGCGATGGGTGGGCACCGGCAATCTGGCCGGCGTATTTGATGAGCTTGATATGAATGTCGCTGAGATGCGCCGCCGAGGCTAGTAGCTGGCGTTCCGAAGGCGTGACGCCGGACACCGGGCCCGAATCGGCAGTTCCGGCTCGGAGGAGAGGCGACGGATGCCCCGAGAGAGAGAGGAGGATTTCGTGGAGCATGACTCGGGCTGCAAGGATTTGGAGCTTTGCGAAATCAGGGCGTCAGAGCTATGAACTATGCGATTGACGGCTGCTGCGATCGCGAGTCAGGAGCAGAGACGCACTTCTTGCCAGCTTTTCTGGCTCTGAGGGAGTCGCTTATACGATGGACGATAAGTATGATGACGCCTACGACCTCGTATCGGCACATTGATTGCTTTCGACGGTTCTATCGTGGGACACAGGCGATGGTGGGGTCAGGGTGGACGAGCATTCGAGCAGCGAATTGGGTTCGCGGGTGGTGAATCCTGAGAAATGCGCATAGAAAATGGACTATCCAAGACCGCTACACTCGTATTTTCGACATGGCGGTTAATGATCAAGCCCTGCAGAAGAGAAATGTGGCGCTTCAGCCACGCGGTTGTAGCTCGAAGCTCCGGTGAAGCTCAAGTTTGGACGAAGCGTGTGCCGTCATCGCTGAACCGCGCGTGGGCACGTGACCTTGATTCTGAGTGAACGAGCTCAGCTTGGAGACACATCTAACTGTGGCAGCAGAAAAGAGAAACTTCATGTTTCAGGGATTCTCGTCGTCAGTGAAATTTGCTTTTATTTTGAATTAGATGTCTTCTGTTCTTTCAAATACACTAGGCAGAGTCGTATCTCGTATCGGTGGTATCTCCAAGCTGCAGCAATACAAACTGATCACCTCTCATAAGCAATCACTTATATACAATTTCTTATATACCCTCACCACGCCGACTTCTTCCCATTGCCATTGCCCTCTTTGCTTCCTGGAATTGTTGCGCCGCCTCCATATGTATCGTGTACTGCGCTCGATTTCCCATTGCCGCTCCTAGATTCATTTCTCGAACTGCTTCCACTGCCACTGGCACTCCTACTGCCATTGCCGCTGCCGCTGCCGCTGCCGCTGCCATTGCCTCCAGAGACAGCCGCGAAGTTGTTAGTTCCGTTGTTGTCGCCGACAATGATTTGGCCTCCTCCCTTGACCTTGCCAACAACCATACCCTTCGCGACACTCTTGAGAATGGCGCGGCGGGAGACTCCCGTCACATCGATGTACACCAATCCGACGTTTTTGAAGCCACCGCCCAGGTGCCTGGACAGCTCTCCGGCCTCAGGCCCCCAGCGGTGTCCAACCACTGTAGACATGCTGGATGTTGTGCCGGATAGCAAAGTCTTTCCAGCATGCTCCATGCCATCGACGACGGTGTTAAAGGCCATTAGGCTCTTGTTCAACACGCCTGGTTTGTACGTCTCGATGACGTTGCCATCTTTATCGTAGCCTCGTGCCTTTCCATCTTTGCGCTTCGACATGCCGGCGCCAAAGTTTTGAGCAAAGTGGTTGATAGAACCAATGGTTTGAGCCGAAAGAGTAGCGACTCTGGTAGAGTAATGGTTTATGCGACGAATATGGTCGTGGGTTGTAGGGGCAAACGTCATGGGATTTGCAGCAGGCTTAGTGCTCTTGGTGAAGTTGTCGGCCTGGTTCTGCATTGCCTTTGCAACGTAGTCGGATGTTGTGATGAGCAGCCGCGAGGCTTTAGTGGCTGACGAGACAATGGTCGATGTCCTGTAGGCAGGGTGGATAGTGTCTTCTATGTAGTCGTAGGCGGGCTGAACAGAGATGTTGTGGCTGCCATCGGCAGGGAGAATAATCTCGACGGGTTCTAATGATGAGATGGGTGAGTACATGGCCATGACTGGGAAAGTATTCGCTTTTTACCTTTGGATCCAGGTTTAACACCACCGTCCTCGACCACATTGAAGCCATCACTAAGCTCGCCCATGACGCTGCCATCCTCTTCATCAATGAGGACGATCCTCCCGGGCAAGTGAGAGCTGTGACTGCCCCGGACATAACCCTCGCCCTCGTCGAAGTTGGCAGGGTTATAGGGGGGAGGGTCGTCTCTTCCGGCTTCTCTTGCCTTTGCCCTGGCAGCGTCGGACGGCCTGCGCTTTTCTGGAGGCGGAGCTGGGGCCGGCGCTCGCTCGAGGAATGCGGTGCATTGCGCAAGAATCGTCTCAAAGGTGTCGACATCCTCTTGGACGTTGGGTCTGCTGCCGACGACGGGGAATTCTAGGCGAGTGAATGCGCCATTGCCGGGGCCGAGATCCCACCGTGGAATCAGGTAGCTGCTGGGAGGCTGGTGGTAGATTTGCGTGGTCGCGGGCATGGGAAGATCGAGCTCGGGCGGCAGATGCAGGTGGAGGTAGAAGTCTTGCTCCCCGTTTCCATTCCCACTGCCAGTGCTTGCCGGGTCTGCGAAGCCCGAGGATGTCGGAACCATCAGCAGCGACAAAGTCTGCGGCCCCGATGGCGTTAATGACTGCTCGGTGCCATTTGCGAGGTGGTAGGCCTTGACGCCTGTGACGGAGTAGAGCAGCTTTGGATCCTGGTGGTGAATTGGAGTTAGCTATGGAGGGGCTGAACAGCTGCTCCCAAGAGAGAGAGAGCAAGGAGGAAGATGGGAGTTGGCGCGAACATTGTGTCCAGAAGCCATGATGGCGGATGATATTTTTGAACAATAAGAAGAGAGAGAGAGAGAGAGAGGGAACAAGGAGGATGGAGGTATATGGAGACTGTTGATGGGTAATAGGACGAGAGGATGGATTGGTTAGCGTTGGCTGCAATGTGATGCGATGCGACACACTGCCATGCGACAGCGGGGTTGATTTTGGCGGGGTGGCCTTGCAGCATGCGCTGTTAAAGGTTCCGTTGATTATTGTAAAGCAGCAGCATCGATCGATATTGACGCTTAATGCTAGACGGCTGGTGTTTTTCCAAGGGCCACGAGCAGAGGCGAGTTATTATACGGCAGCGTCTTTTTCGACTCGCACATCCATCATTTATCAAAACAAGTCCCCAACCAAAGAACCATCACATGCGACTCGCGCCCACCACGTCATCACGGCGTGTCTTGGTTGGCCCTGCAAGCGCCGCTGTGTGACGCCTCTGATGCCAACCGCGTCATTCATTGGCCCAAATCGCCACCCGCAGCCAGCGGGCCAGGGGCTAAATTAAGCTTCTACAGGCGCCGTCGCTTCTTCGCTGGGACTCGCCACTAGCGACTTGTCACTGCTATTCCCGCTGGAAACAAAGAATCTAGCAAGCCTACTAAGTCAATCCACCACCTGCGAACGACGCCATCTCCACACCACACGCAACGCTTCTTCTGTATCGATGCTGCGTCTGCACAAAAGAAAAGACTGCTATTGCTGCTTGATCCGCCAAATGCGTTGTTTATTTTCTTCCGTCATTGAGCCTTCTTTCACTATTTAGCTACACGCATCAATGCCTTGCCAGCACTTTGCCATTCTTATTCACCACGACAATCGGCAGGCTCCTCCCGTGCAGCACGGCTTTGTTCACCACTCCAGCATCGTCCCAGCCAAAGTCCACCGTGCCGCCTCCTCTCAGACTCCCTCCCTTGACGCTTCCGCCGGCCCACGCTGTGGGAATAGCAGGGCCTAGAATCACCTTCTGGACGCTGCTGTCTCCCCATTTCTTCGGCAGATCCGTGTACAGCATTGCCAGGGCATTTGCCGAAAGACCAAAGTTGGCATCAATCTGGAACGGCAGAGCGACTTCATACGGCCAGCTGCCACTTGTGTACACCGAAAGGCCGTTCGCCGCAAAGTTCATGTCGATAGTGTACTTCAGCTCTTTGTACGCTTCGTCGGTGACGCCCAGCTGGCCCCAGCACGCGCCTCTCCACACCTTTTCCCAGCCGGTGTTGGAATCGTCCGTGCCGTTTCCACGAGAGTACAGGCTTGTAGCGACGGCGTCCATAATTGTTTTGTTGCTACCGTGGACGCCAGAAATGACATAGCCAGGGTAAAAGCCGTATAGGTGAGAGAGATGGCGATGCGTGTCGTTCTTGACATCGATGTCTAGTTTCCACTCTGCAACGTATGATTAGTTCCATATTTGCCATCGACAGACAAGAACCATGGAATGTACCCTGAATTTGTCCCCAGCTTCCAACATGGACGCCTGGATCAAGTTTGCTATACGACTCTTTAAGCCGTTTCAAGAAGCTCTCATCTTTGTCGCCGGACGCATCCCAGTCCTTGATGATGTGGTCAAACAGTTCCCAGATCACCTGTTGGAACTGCGCGCATCCAAAGGTCTGCAGTTCTTGTTAATTTTGCTCCAACAATACACAAAGAATCTGGACTTTGGCCTACCGTAGGGCCGTGCTCTGGAGAATTACAAGGATTCGCAACCAAGGTGCCATCCTTGAAGTAGTCGTCCTGCACAAGCAAGTCCATCCAGAAGCTGGCTACGCCTTTCATTAGGGGGTAGCCAACAGAAGCATACCAGCTCTTATCGCGGCCATAGTCATAGCGATCCCATACGTGTGCCACTGTCAAAGGACTTAATTAGCGGCGTTTCCCAGAACATAGCAGTGGCTATCAAAACACTTACTCATCCAAGCGATATCGTGTGCAACATCCGACCAGGTTGCATCGTTTTCTTGCCTATCGCATGTCAGAGAGCAGAAGATGGATGAAAAGAAAACTTAGAGCTTGTTTAGTAGCTTACGCTGTATGGCCAAAGATATTGGTGTTTGTAAAGGCCACCCAGCCGCTGGCATTATACCACAGCCTGGCCGTCTCTGTCCCACGAGGGACCCAAGTATAGGTCATGAAATCCCACAAAGGATCGGTAAGACCCCCCAGGCCCATCTTTTCGACATGCCAGTGGTTCCTGTATGCATGTATAGTCAGCAAAGCTTGTATCAGCGAAGTTTATACAAGCCAGCAACCTACATTTGCACATTAACATCAATATGGTAGTCCGAGCTCCACGCCGGGTTGCCATCAGGTGCCCATAAGCCCTGCAAATTCGGAGGCAGCGACCCAGGTCGGGATGAGGCAATAAACATGTACTTTCCGTAATCGATCAGAAGACCTTCGACAAAAGGGTCTCCTTTATCCGTCGAGTAATTCGTGAGCAGTTCCATTGAGTCGACTTCCGCAGAGTTGTTGGGATCCGGTAGATCCAAAGTAAACTTGTTGAACCACTCGCCATGGTCTACAACATGTCTCTCGAGGATTGTGTTGTAGCTCTTCTTAGACACCGCGTTGATTGTCTTCACAACACCGGGATGAGGGTCTGCTCCGCGGAAGGAGTATTTATTCGCTGCATTGCCCTTCTTTGCGTCGTATTCCGTGCCTGAAGCCACAACAATGGTGGCAGATTTGGCCGACTTTGTGCTGAGCACCGTCTGGCCTTTGCTATTGCATGTTGCCTTTAGCCCAATGGAAGAGAGCGCAGAGGCCTGGGCATCGATTTTCATCCCAATCAGTCCCTCGCCGTCGTCAGCTTCGGTTCGCCCGCTCAACCAAATTCCACTCGAAGAGCATTTAACAGTTGAAGGCGGATTTGTCCGATAATTGTCAACTAGGCCAAATGTGATGTCGGGTAGTGGCTTATTGGAGCTGATATGATAAACACAGACTTGGTCAGGAAAGGTGCAGAATTGAACACTAGGAGTAGTTTAGCATGGGCAATGGGGATCTGAGCTCAGACAATGCAGCGCATACGTTTGAAATGTGGCTCCATTTGCGGTGAATTCTGAAGAATGCAACGCCGTCTCCAGATCCAGCGTTCGCTTGTAGTTGGAGTACTTGGTCACTCCGGCAATTGAGACTGTAAGATTGGCGAGGGCTTCGTATGAGCCGTAATCAGAGGAACCACCGTACAATGCGGATTCATCTAATGGGCCAATTAGTATCAATTGTCCTATTCCACAACGCCACTGAAAATTATACCTCCTGTTCCATTCTGGAAGATGAATTCCTGGATTCCGGGCAAGAAATGAGCCAGCGATGACGAGGGGTTTCCTCCCGTATAGCTCTGATTGCATGCAGCGTTAGCAACTTCATTGTCGTTACTCTCTTCTTCTAGATTACCGATACAGGCATCTTACCGAATTTGAAAATGGCCCACCGCGCCATACGCTATCATCGTTGAGACATAATAAATCATCGCCAGGTATTCCCAGCGGTAAGCCTACGCGCATATCAGCCGATTATAATCACCATTTTAGTTCCAAACTCCTTACCTCCTTGTCTTCCATTACCAATAGTATACCCTGTCATCAGCACATTTCCTGGGTCGGCTGGCTTTGAAGTCCAGAACTTCCTTGCTGCTACACCAGTCTGGCCGATGGCCAGCGCCGCTACAATAGCCTTCATTTTGAGAAATCCCAAAGGCCAATTGTTTCCATTAGCAATCAACCTATTATCAAAACTATTTCTTCTCTCGCTACCACGACACTTTATAACAGTATTACATTGAGCCGACGGCTATTTCCGATGCTTATGCGAGCCAATGGTTGTGCATGCTGTTGGCCAACGCAGACATTTGCCGTTCTTGGAGAAGCTTCCAAAATACCTTTCTGGAGATCGCTACTATAGCTTGAAAGCTAAGCCTTAGATGCCACTGACAACGGCAATCATTGACCCCATTCGGCTTAATCCCCCGCTGGCTGCGGAGTGTTTCATGCATAACTATCCGCCTTTTGCGGGGAAGTTCTGCTGCTGTTGTCAGTCCACTCGGGGAAATTTCCGGGCTTCGGTAGTTCTTGTTGAGAACCGAGAATCGAAATGCAAATGTGTTTCTCAGCTTGATGTCATACATAAGTCTGATCCTATGTTGCAGATGAGTCTAGCTTAGTAGTCTAGGGTATGGACCGTCTTCTGCAGGCTTATGAGGCAACTAGTCTCAAATGAATGGGAAGCTGAGATACATCTTCAGCAGTGCTGGGATTTATGGAGTTCATACTAAAAATAAGACAGTTATGTAAACAAAAGTTTTAAAAAGTCAAAGACTGCTATTTCATGCGTCGAAAGGGGGGAGTAGTGTCCAAGTACTTGTTGCACTACGAAAGACAAAACACCAAATCATTCTTTACACTTTTCTCCCGTCTGCACACATTCGCTGGTTGTGTCTTTTCTATTCTTTATAGGTCTAGTGAAATATAATGGTCGCTTTAAGTGTAGCATCCACGTCCAGGAGAAGTTACAGCCGATGCAACTACAAGTACAAGCTCATTGCCACACTGACACCCATCAAAACCTTTACTAGTGATGAAGATGCAATACTAGCTGCGTTTTTGAAATCTCTGCTATTAGCTTGGATTTCATCTGCCTGTATGCATGCAACGCTTCCTGGTTGACCAGCAGAACCGCGTGGGTGTGCATTATCACTTCCAGCTTCAGCGAATCCAGTCATCACGAGCCAGACTTGTCTAATAGCGTTATCGTAAGCTGTAAAGTTTCCGCGGTCGTGACTCTCATTACCGTAACGGATTTGGATCGAGTCACTGGTATTGGAGCTCTTGATAGCATGAGCTGGACAATCATTAGCAAAGAAATTGACCGGATCGAAGAATCAAGTCTTACCAGATGTCAAGCCAAATCCTTTTCCATCGCCTAGCTCGAGCTCATCTGCGCAAACAGAGGGCAGAGTATTGTTTTGGCACTGCGTGCCTGCCTCAAGTGCATTTTGAAGAGCACTTAAACATCCATTAGAGAGCAGTCCGGTACAACTTCCGTTGGTTGATCCAACGCCAGATTGTTTCAGCTTCAAGCTGCTGTAAACATTACGGCACAGGAACCACGATGAATCTGCCCCAGAGATTACGCCTGGAGGGCCTTTCCACTTGATCTGAGTGCCAGTAACGAATTTACCATTGGCAGTATTCCCCCCCGGTATGTCACTGGCAACTGAAATCGACAACGTCCAGTTATCGCTTTTCTTTCCTGGATACTTCTCTCTGATGTTATATCCGGGGATACTAGCCGTCCCAGTTGCATTTGCGCTACGCATTGCAAGATCCCAGTCGCCATTAGAAATACCTTCCGCTTCAGTACCAAAGGAGTCTTTAGAGAAATCTGCGGAGCAGAGGAGGCTTAGGAGAGGAGCGATAATAAAGATACTGCTCTTCATTATAAGAAGACGATGGCAATAAGGATAACATTGACAACAAAGGGTGGATGAATCGTCAAGGCATGAGAAGAGAGAAGAATACGATAGGTTTGACTGAACTTATACCTACTTTTTACCCGAGTTCAACCAAGTCTTGGTTTGCTGGTTCATTAGTTGTCAGCTTGATTGCCTTCTTTAGTTTAGTTGATGTAAGTGGACTCAATCTGATGCTTAACGTCTTTGTCAAACAACTTGCGGTAAAGGAGTGCTTTAGCTTAAACTCCATTGGAGAAACAACTCTCTGATGTATCAAATTCGGATATGTGATTAGTATGGAATAAGCATGATGACGCAGGGATCGGCTGTATTAGCTTACGGAGTTGCGGATCTTCAACCTTGTTGTGATCTGTTTCTTACCAACTTAATCTTGCATGTTAACTAACGCCTAGGCGTCAACCAGAAATAAGCTAGGCTATGCACAAAGGGGGATTGATATGTTCCCAAGCAACCAAGGTAATGATAGCGCTACCAGCAGGATTTTTAGCGCATGCAAGGGGGTAGCCTTACAACAGCTGCGCGAGTCATCCTAAAAGAAAACATAAGCCTTGACCATGTCTGCCGACTAGTCTAAATATATGCTTCCTTTGATTAGGAATCAGGATGAGCGGATTGTATTAAATAGAAATTCCTACTATATCTCAATATCTGCAATAACATCACAATCGACTAGTATGTGACACATCAACCTCGTGGGTGATGTAGGCGACACCTCCTAAATACATCCACGGATTTTCAGCGGAGCAGGCTTGGCTGCCTCTCTGTACGCAGATTTGAGCAGTGTTGCGTATTTCGGAGTTGAAGTGGTAGGCGTATTGCTCTCGCAGATCGTCCCGAGGCCGCTGTTAGCCATGCTTGTTTCCGTATCGTTGGTAGTTACAATCTCCGGGTATTATCATATAAACCTATACTCTACTCTATTGTAAACTCTGACCAGTGGCTATTCTATAAACTCCTCAAAATATACATTTGTACTCTTCTTTCAACTACTAGGTATTATGGATCTTATTGCCCTGTTCCCTGTATGGTAAATTGTAGAGCGGCATAACTTTAGATCCACTTCAAAGCTATTGTGTGTCTATAGCCTCCTTCTTATACTTTTTCTTAGATACATGAAACTGGTACTCGATAACAAACCGTTGAGTTTTATTTGGAGATGCTAGCATTTATCAGCGATTGACTTTCACTGTATTACACGGTGAGCACTCATATTTACAGAGATGTTGTTTCCAACTTACTGCAATGTCACCTTGACTAAAGTTGTCCTGAGAAACTGGCGGCGTCTCACAGCCAATGCTTGCTAATACAACACATAGTGACTTTCTGTGAAAGAAACGAATATAATAATCAATTCTTTCCCTTACATATAAAGTAATGGAGGAATGTGAGCGGATTCAGATAGAAATGTGGGTAGCCAAGACAAGTACTAGAGTTGGTGACAAAAACAATGTTTAAAATGTTAAGAGAGTTTGCCATTTACCTGCGAAAATATAGCACCTGAGCAAAAGCGGCTCGGTAATAGACTTAATTTGAACAAGGGTGTGATAGGACTTTGCGGAGTAAACTAAGCATATAACAAGAACGGTAGAGCAAATCGTGCACAGTATTTTAGAAGATTTATTATAGAGTTCACCGCTATGAGTTTTGGGATATAAAGCTAGGTTATTTGTCTACAGTTTGCTTGTCTCGCAGTACCACGTCTCTTGGCCTACGTTGGATGAGTTAAGGGAAATGAAGAGGATTTCACCATAGTCATATGATAGTCTGATACTGAGCTTCCAAGCCAAATCCAGTTGCTGTTCGAATCCCATGCTATTCCACTCAGCCGCTTAGATGCCAGAAACGATATAGGCATCTCATCTTCTGGCAAGGTAGCCATAATGATATAATAATATTACATGTAGCCTCCCAGCGTGGACCATCACCCTCAGCTGGTCCACCTCTTTCACCCCTCATCTGCTTGCACTACCGTATGAAATCGTCTCCTCTCTCCTCCCTTCTTCCCTTCTCTGTCTCTCCTCCTCCATTCTTTTATCAAAGCGAGCCTTGCACTTGTAGCTGCACTCAGCACACGGCGTCGAATCGATAACAAAGGTCAGCTCCACCATCCAGTCTATGAGTCGCCGAAACGAACACCCCCACGACGGCTCGGCATCTTGGCCGTACATCTCCTTCCGCCTCTCGCAAGCCGTGCCAGAGTTGGGAACAGGGGCCCGCTTCCCCGTCCTATGGCGCCACAGACCAGCCCAGTACACTATCCGATTAATGGCTAAGGCGCAGTCCTTCTCGTACGGGCATGGGCAGAGCACATAGCACCAGAAAAAGGTGCACATGTTTGGAGCGGGTACACGATCGCTTTGGCTACTTTAGCCTATTTGGCTGGGGAGTTGCTCGATTTCCGCGTGCGGGGCGATGCGAGTTCGGCGATCGGAAGTTGCTGGGACATGAGAGCCTGCGCGGTTTAAGGAATGTGGCCCAGAATAGTAATTGGCACACATGTGAAATCGTAGCGGATTAGAGACGAGAGATAGGATCTCAATGAATCACTGTAGGAGAGAGAGAGATTGAGAGAGAGAGCTGCGAGAGCTACGGCGCGTAAAGGGGGAAAAAGGAGAGGAGAAATGATTTACGACACAGCTTTGGTAAGACATTGTAACGGATGGATGCGACGCAACAGCGCGAGCATTTTATTGATACGCGAAAGGCACGGCACAGCAACAATAAACCGGCACAACTCGAGGTCCAACAGCCAGAAGCGAGCCTGCAATTGACAAATAGCAGCCTTGCCGTTCTTCTAGTGCGTCATCATATCGTCTGATGGCGGCCAAAAAAAGAGACGTGATGTTTGATAGTTTGCACGGCCAACCTCTCACAGCATATAAGACAAAAGGTACCTACAAGTCGCCCTATAGCCTTTGCGCCACTGTGATGAGGCTTTTTTTTCTGTTATAAATTCTGATGAAATATGACTAAGGCTAAATTTAGAAGAGAAAGGGATGCCTTTTTATCTGCCAAGGGGCCTTTGATAACAACTGCCGATACGAGCTACCCCATGTGTCCAGTCACGTTGCCAATCCACTATGCCTAACACGCTTTCGAATGCATATTGCAAATGAAGCTCAGTAGCATCAAAGCGCGCGTAACTGGAGAGCTACTGGGCCTAGTTCTCAGAGAGCGGGCGTGTCAGCATACTGGTTAAACGCAATGTCGCGGCCCCCAGCAACACCAAGCTGGTCCACCAGCCGTCGGATCTCGCCAGCTTCTCCGGCCGTCAACCGCACATTCTGGGCGCCCCAGTTGTCGTCGAGATACTTAATCTTCTTTGTGCCGGGGATGGGGAAGATGTCGTCGCCTTGCGCGAGGAGCCAGGCGAGGGCTAGCTGAGAGAGACTGCAGCCCTTCTTCTCGGCAACCTGCTTGAACTTGTTGACCAGCTGCAAGTTCTTCTGCATGTTGTCTCCCTTGAAGTGCTCGACATGCTTCCGGAAATCCTTCTCTTCAAGCTCGGCGGTCGAAGTATACTGTCCCGTCAACATTCCACGGCCGAGTGGCGAATATGCGATTGTGGCCACACCGAGCTCTCGGCAAGCTTTAAGGAGATACTTTGACACAGGTCCCTCGGTTTCCAATGCCCACGGGTTGTACTCGATCTGAACAGCTGCAATGGGGTGCACGGCACACGCCCGGCGCAAGCTTTCTCCAGAGATTTCGGAAAAGCCAAGATGCTTGATCTTGCCCTCGCTATCGTGCCTCGATTAGTACATGTATACAGCAAGCCAAGTGCCGGATAGAAGGGAGACGTTACTTCTTCAACTCTACCAAAGCCTGGACGGTCTTCTCAATTGGCGTCTTTCCATCGACGCGGTGCACATAGTAAAGATCGATATAGTCGACTCCGAGACGCTTCAAGCTCTTTTCACAAGCCGTTTTGGCATACTCAGGGGAGCTATTGACTGACATCTTGTAGGTGCCGTCAGGCTGAACTTCTGCTGAGATGCCAAATTTGGTGGCCAGAAAGATGTCGGCACGGCGCTCAGGGTGCAGTTTGAACCACTTGCCAATGAGATCCTCGGAGTCTCCATATGCGTCTGAAGTGTCCCAGTGAGTGCAGCCCTGCTCCCATGCATGGTCTAGCACAGCGAATCTCTCTTCGTCGTCTCTAGTATATTCCGTTAGCAGATGTCTTGTGATTTGTCTTTTCCTCTGTTTCTATGCTCGTCTTTACCCAGTTGCACCGTAGCAATCAATTCCGATACCCATGAGGCCAAAGCCAATGGCGGGTATCTCAGGGCCATTCTTGCCCAGCGTGCGAGTAAGAGTAGCAGGCATCTTTTGATATGATGATAATTTGCGGTTTTAGAGTTAATTACTAGATTGAAGGCGTATTTGATTCAATGGCGGTGTTAGAAGCTAAAAAGTGATCTGAGCGCAAGTTTGAGCTTCTTCATGAATTATTTATACATATACTCTTCTTCGTTTTCACATCGTAAACTGTTGGCAGCATCATGTTGAAATGCCATCATCCGACGTCGAGATCCGCAACTATCTCCAACATTGAGCCTGCAGAGACATGACAAACAACCTGTAAAAACCGCTATGTCCGACATCCACCACTTCTCAATGGCTTCAAACCCCTTTTAAAGCTCAGGCCAGTCAGCCAAAATATCCAAATACAGATTGATGAAACAGCACCAGATCACGGCCTTTTCGGCTCAGCTCCGAGCTCAGCTCCGGATCTGTCTACGAAGATCTTGCGGAGTGGCGGAGGTGGAGTGGGGCCAGGCCGGCAGAGCGAATGAGCGGTTGTCGGAGGAATTAATTTGTCTGACTGCCCCCCATATATTGAGCCTGGGGGGTTTTTCAGACAAATTAATCGTTTGTCATCTCTCTATGACTCTTTGGAGTATGTTCAGCAGCATCCAGCGTGGTAACAGTATCTCAAATTGGGCAAATTGACTGCCAAGTCGACGACAAATTAACTCTTATTGAATCCTACAAGGCGGAACATACAGATCGAGCTGAGATGGATCCAGCTACACTAGCCAGGCGCACCAGTAACAACGGGCAGCCCAGAGCGGTTACCGATACCAATGCCCCAGTACGACGACCCGGCCGTCCTCGCATGAAGGACAGTTTGCCTGCAGATCCAAATGACAACTCGGTGGGTAGATATCTAAGAGCCAAGCCCACATCTTTGGCCCTTTTATATAAAAGTTAGCTAACCTGTACACACTCTCTCAGCCACGCTCCCGCATGCGGCTCGCCCAGAGATCGTATCGTAACCGCAAAGCGAATGAGCTCACAGCCGCAAAGGCGAGGGCCAATGCCCTGGAGAATGCCCTTAATAGAACACTAGATGAATTCATCAAGCTTCACCAAATGTTGCTGGGCAAGCAGGATTACTTGCCAGCAGAGTTCCTACTACAGCTCCATGAGACAGCCACAAATATCATTTCTATTGCGAAGAATGCTCTGGCCGATGCATTGCCAGAACCTGAACATCCAGCGAGCGATCACCTTGCGACAATGGATAGCGACGACTATGAAGATGATGATGCTGTCTGCATTCCCACGCATATAAACTCTGACAACTCTTGTTTCCCTCCAAAGCCTGCATCAATCTCTCAACGTATCTTACACGCGTGTCTCAATCTCGCTGCAAATAGGCTCAAGCTTCCGAGAGTGCCCTTCCTGCGTATTCTCCCAGCCCTTCTTCTGCCTCTTCAGTTCGAAAGCGAGGACAATATTCTCCGGCGAGCCATGCAATACCTCTCCATTGGCGACACTGAAGCCCAGCTAGAACAGGAGCGTTCCTCTGCCAAGGCAGGGTATCTGCCTAAAATGATGCGTCTTATTGAAGGACAGACGCATACTCTAGTGCCACGAAAGCCACAACCCCATATGCAGCGCCTGCAGTTTGGATGCACACGGACGGTAATCTCTACAGCAGTACCCGATCTCCAGGGAGAATGGCTCGAACCTTTGGACGTAGAAGAGTATCTCGAGCAGCGAGGGATTTTCATTCGAGAGGAGGCGCCGGACGATGACTTGCTGACTCTAGCTATCCCTGCCGGTAGCAAACTATCTGCAACAATCGTTAATATGAATGAGACAGATGGCATACAGAATGATGCATTGGACGCCTCAAATACCGATGAGCTCGGTATTGGCCACGACTACGATGTCTTCGACCACCAGCGTGATGCAACAGCAGCATTTGCATCCTCTCTCTGGGACGTCGATGGAACAGGTATTTCGCCGGAGAATGCGACAATGTGCACGCCCGAGCAAATCAACATCACGATAAATCTCGATACCTTGGTCCATAAGCTCGTGTCCAGGGCCGTTTGCTTAGGGGCCTGCCCCGGAATCCGAAGAGCACATGTCGACGAGGCGATCCGAGGTTCGGTGGTATGGATGCAAGAGACATATTAATGAGATGTGATGTGGAGATGGCTTTGTTTTGGTTTTGTTTTTCCGGTTAATTTTTAACAGTATAGGATGGGTACGTGGAGTTTTGGCGACTGAGATATGACAGCAGGAATATGAGAAAATACCCATGAATATTATAAAGATGATAGACGTTAATTATAATTGAAGATTTGTTCGTTTGGACTTCAAAAACGATTTCGTCGCACGTCGTCTGCAGCCTTCCCTGTAACGATTTATGTCAATAAAGCTAATAATGATTGACTGCTTCTTCAGAGCCAGAAAGTGAGTGTTTTCTTTTTTTCCCTTTTCCTTTTTTTTTTTTTTTAAAGAAAGTCGTTCGTTTCATTTAGTCTAAACGAGTGTGCTAAAATTGAGCGGAATTGAGAGCATCATATACTCAGTAATGACCGTCCGCGCCTTTGCGCTTCAAATGTCCATCATCCTTGCGTATATCAAACTTATGTGTCAATCTGTTACCCATATCATATCTCCAACTCACTCACTATATCCTCTCTTCGTCACCATTCTCACCGTCAAATCAAACCCCCCCCCCAGCTCCAAACTCTCTCTTAAATATCTCGCACCAATCTGGCTCCAGCCCAAGGATACAAGTAGTTCCTCTGGTACCAGTTGACAAAACTCTTCCTGCCGGCTACACGCGGGTGCGTCGCCCACGATCCGCCCAACACGACGTTGTGCTTCTCGTCAAAGAAGTCAGTCGTGTAGAGAGGGTAAAGACCCATGGGAGTAAATCCCTCATGAGGGCGCAGGACTGTGCTTGTCCATTCCCAGACGCCACCAAGCTCAGCTTGGCCAGCGAGAGAACCGCCGTTGGGAGTTACAGGAACAGGGTGCCAGTGGAGGAAGCCGGTATTGGAGTTACTGAGATCGACAAAGAGAGAGGAGGGGGGAGTAGTCGATGGGGGTGTTTCTTGAACACCGTCATTGACAAGGTGTCTATAAGACTCTTGTTAGCATTTTTATCCATACTGTATATGCGCAGTCGAGTTATTGAAGTTGTCAAGACTTACCCATTAACTGCTGGAACCTTATTAACCAACTTGCTCTGCTTTGCAATGTCCTTCTGCTTCTCTGCGTACGCATAAATGCTTTCGGCCTCTTCCATGGTCGGAATTCTGCCGCCCATCCAGCAGGCGCACCCAGAGAGTTCGTCATACGAGGCAAACACGGGCCAGTCGAGAGCGTATCTCAGGGGCACAAGTCCATAGACGGTGCGCACAGCTTTGTCGTGAATAAAGCTCTCGGGAAGCTCGCTGAGAATGGGCTTTCCGACTGTGGTGGCGTTGGTGTTGTGGTGATAGTTGGGAGGAATGATGGACCAAGAAGCCGGGAGGTCCTTGATGTGAGATGAATAGAGATATTTGGCGTACTGGCTCCAGTTAGCTATTTTGTACATGGCTTAAAAGCGATAGTTGTAGTGCTCACCTCTTCGTTAGTGATGGCTCTTCCTTTTGCCTGGAAGGCATGGACTTTTTGTTGCCTTGCAGGCTTCTCGTTATCCCTACAAACAATGGTTAGAAAATGCTTATTCGATTAATCATTTGAGCAAAGATTCTTTACCATCCAAGATGACGTTGAGGGTCGAGCTCGTCCTCGGGATCATCCATTCCGATAGTAATGACCTGTTCGGGAATATCAAACCACTGGTTTGGTACGCGCGCGGCGTATGCCTTTTGGGCAATCTTTGGGAAATCCGGAACCACCGTGTGTGGTGGTGGAAGAGTCTTGTCGCTCTGCAGCAGCATATAAAGCAGAGTCTCCACGTGAAGCACCTCATGCTCGAATCCGACCCAGATAGCGCGGCGGACATCCTTGTCCAGCTGACCTTTGCTGGCGTAAAGTTTGCGAAGTCTTTCGCGAACGGCGTCTTGATACTTCAAGATATCCTCCAGAGAAGGCCATTCATCTGGAATTTCAGAGTGGACGTGGCAGTGTTCGGGGTTGTCGACGTCGGGATCGATGCCTCTCTCAAAGATGGAATGGAAATAGACAGGCTCTGTTCCACCAGCTCCTGTCGTCTTCTTCAGCTGAATGTCGAGAAAGGCTGGAATGTGGCCGAGATAGAAAATGCATGCGTTACGCAGCTTGATTGGCTTCTCGTTGAGCTCTTCATCGGGGAGCATCTTTCTGGTGACGGTATCCCACGCCGCCCAGAGACTCTCCCAGTCAGACCAGGTAGGCAGAGGCTCCTTGGCATAAAGCTCAGGGAGCCTGGTGAAGGGCAGTTTTGCTTTTTTCAGCATGTGAAGCCCTGAGAAGATTTGTTAGCGCCTGATGATGTCGAGGTCATAACACAACTAAACACATACCATATTCGCCGTTTTTGCTCCATTTAGTAACCTCATCGAGCCCAGCTGTCTTCCACAGCTTCTCAATACCCAGCTCTGAGTACTTGAAGCTTTGCTCAATCTTGATGCGCTCATGCGGCTTGATGATGTGACCAAGAACTGAGGAGATCTCAAGGGGCGAAACAAATGCCTGATGGCGGCCACCGTCGATGTCATAGACATACTCGCCGGTGACGTGCCAATCCTCGACGTTGAATACTTCGTCGCCGAGAATCTCGTTGGCGTGGGCGAGTCCATTGAGGACAAATCTAAATTTTCAGTTGTTAGTCAGGGTTCAGATGAAATATATTCGATAGATTATCTCACTGGTGTGTGATTCCTTTGCTGTCTGAATAATATCTAAAGTCAGTATAATCGGTTACCTATTTCAACCAATGTTTGCTACTAACCGTTGTATGCATGACTATTGAGATTCTTCTGTTAGCTCACACTTCTCTTTCCCATGTACAAAACCAATTCTAAATTTGTTCAAATGCACTTACTAGACCTTGTCAGGGTTCTGACATGAGTCGACGCCCACAATCATGAGATCTGCGGGCTGCAGCCCCTCTGCAAACGACTTGAGAAAATCGGCCGCCTCGTCGCGATTAAAATTGCCTAAAGCCGACATCATTTAGCTGAGCACTGAGAAAATGAGAGAAAAAAAGAGAAAATAAAGAAAAGAAACCATATTTCCACACAGAGCGAAAACAAAACTTCGTACCAATACTTGAGCCAAGGTGCACGATGCACTTTGGTCGATCCAGGAGCGCCTCCTGCTTGAGCCATTCGCGGCCATCGTCGTATGTACCCAGCAAGCCGCGGCAAGTCACGTATTTGAACGCGGGCACTTCTGCCAGCGTGCGCTCCAGCTCGGTCTGAGACAGATCCAGCGCAAAGTAGTCGATGCTCTTCTTTGCGTCTTCAAACGCCTGCAGCAACAGACAGATCTTTCGAAGGTTTCTGCATCAAAAAACGCCAAAAATGTCAGCATAAACGGATTATCCGCTGGAATATGAAAGCAACAATGACATCACTGGAACTGACCCGCTGCCCAACTCCACCACCATGGCCCCCTCAGGAATCTTGCTGGCGATTTCCGCCGACGACTTCTGCAACAACTCGATCTCGTAGTTTGTCAAGTAATATTCGTCCAGATATGTGATCTGGACATAGACCGGGTTACACAAACTTCTAGCCACAAACACTGGGAAAATATCCACGTACATCTTCAAATAGCTGCAGCCCTCTCTCGTCGTATAGAAGCAGCGTGGGCAGCGTGCGAGGACCCTGCTCCGGGTTCATCTGTGACAGGATCTCGTCCTTGAGATTGATCTCGACACGCGCATTTTGGATGTCGATGATGTCCAGCGCCTTCACCGTGGCGAGATCGACGGCCTTGAGGGCCATGGTTTCGTCTGAGGAGGGCTGCTGGGCAAGGAGGACGGACTCCCTGACAGCTGGCATTGTGATTTACGGGCGATGTGTCGATTTACGTCGTGAGTATGTGTTATTGATGGTGAGTTAGGTTAATGAGCAGTCCCAGGCCGTTCCAGTCAAGTCAAGTCAAGTCAACAAAGAATACAAGCAAGCATGCAGTAGTATCAAAATGAGGGGAACAGGAAACCAAGGCACAGCTAGACAACTATATATATATTACCTAGCACATCTGTAATCAATCAATCAATCAATCCAGGCACCCGCAAGCCGCCAACAAGCGAAGTGTCGGACCTACGTAATGTCCAAAAGCCACAGGCGTGAATCCTAAGACCGGAAAGGACATAGACTCCCTGGTTCTTGCAGGGCGAGGCATGAGACAGCTGCACACCAGCCATCATCGACAAGGTAGCGGCACTGTTCTAGCCTCGTCATCCCACATGCCACGCCCGCAGCCCGAGAACGCCTTGTGTCTACATAGGTATTATGCATCTCCATCCCCTCCCCGATATGCCGAAAGCGCCTATCAGTAGGGCCAGCCATCCACAAGCTGTTGCGGCAGCGTGAAAGCTTCAGGGCCTCAGGAGGGTCCGCTACCTACGCACCCATGATGCAAGACACCGGCCCCGAGACGTCGCTGTGGAACCCGCCGGCCGGACGCCATGGCTCGACTCCTCAGCCCTGATTCTGGCATTGGTCAGGATGATCAAGTAGCAGGGCCCTGCGGCCGAGTGAGTCCGCGAGGCCTACGCACAGCCAGATAGAGGGCCCGCACTGTTTGGAATCATGGGGTTATCGGCCCCCCAGCTGGGCTGTTTGTCAACGTGCAAGCTCCATTGGAAACTAGCTGGTACCTATCAAAGTCCGTCAAGATGGGGGGTGTTCTTCCGGCGGAGCTCGCTCACGTAAATTAACCCGCGGGCAAGCCTAACAACTACAATTGGAAGACATGTACTCGTACCTGAGCGATTTGAGTTTCTGCTTACCCGCCTATGCCAGATTTACGAGTAAGATTGAACCAATACGGATAATGCTGAGCATGGTGCTAGTACAACTAGCAGATGCAGGCGTGGGGACGATGGCGCACGGCTTTCCACAAGTGCGTGCGCCATGGAGTTTAGGAGATGGACTGATGGACTAGCTTTCCGCAGCTTGATCAAGGGATAGAGGACAGATTTGTCACTGAAACATGGGCGACGAGCCGAAAGGATTTCAAAACAGCTTACAGGGATAGCCAATGGATACAGAGAAGAGCCGAAAGAGCAAAAGAGTGTCATCTAGTCGTCTATTCCTTTTCACGCCACGGTCCCACAGCTTGGTGCAACTTTGATAGTTTCTGAGCTCCAGCACCGTGAATCACTTCGTACCTCCTGTGGATTCCGGACACCTCGGGGCGCGTTACAGGTGCGAGTCTCCGTTACTCCAGCTTGCGGGTAAGGATTATCAAGCTTATCCACCAGAAGCAGCTTATTTTATCGTTCTCTTGTGATACATGATGGGATATTGTCGGGGCAAACCATCTCATTTCTCATGCTGGTTGAGGCTAGACATATGGTCATCAGATTCCCCATCTCAGCCGGCCTTAGCCGCTCCGCTCTGCTTGTGTGGACACCCGCCGCCTTGTGAGGGCGGAAGGCTCATCACGGCAGTGCAGCTTGTATCCGCCGGCCTGTGCTCTGGCGGCATCAATCAGGTCTGTAAGCATGCCAGACCAAGACGGGGGCAACGGTGCTATATATACTCAGTTTTACATAACACACGCGTTGAGAGCCGAATAACGCCATTTCTTCCATGTATGAGTAAATCGTAAGCTACATGTATATAGGTGCTGTCAGCCCGTCTTTCGAGGCGGCTGGTTCTCTCCTTGTCTCTCTCTTTTGTCGGATGCTTTCAATGAAGGCAGATTCTCGTATGCCCTCCCATCTCCAACCAATCCTTCGTCCATCCGCTACGGAGTGCTTCGTACAGTATTAAATCGCGCGTCAACTGTAACGCTACCTACGTACCTTACAGACGCGACCCCACTGCGTCATTCCCGCAAGCCTCACCAGGTCACAGCTCGAGGAGTCAGATCGAGCCATAAGCTGCTGACGCGACAAACCCCGTTCTATTTACGGGTATCTGTTGAATGAAATTCAGATAGGTCAAGGCCGATTAACAACCTGACGCTGTTATTACACTCTCTGTATCATGGAGAATGATACTAATTTCCGTCTCTCCAGCTGCGACCATTGTACTATGTAGGATATCATTCCCACACTAATATCAGACTCCGGAGCCATAGCTCCTCTCACATTACTAACACCTATATTAAACGGACCCCAGGATATGCAGGCCCGGATGAACCCGGATATCGCCACGAGAGTATAAAAAGAAAGCAAAGAGGGGTATGCGTTGCTGAATCCCACCTGGGAATGATTGGCCTGTGGGGGAGCTTTCTACGCAAGCCTTATTTACACGTGTGGTGTCGCAGAAACTTGCCTAATATTATTATCAACCGAGAGTTATCGGGCCAATCGACTAAGCAGCCCACGCCCGGTCAGAAAAGCAGCGGAAAAAGATGCCGCCAATTTCTCAGCCTCGAGCCGGAGTTACAGCATTGGATTCCTAATCACGAGGGAAACTATAAGGGTTATGCATTGATTGGCAATGCAGCTTTTAACGGGCCGGACTCCACATGGATCAATTGGGTTAAATCTCCACCGATTAGTATTACGAGATTCTCGACGCTACGTCGCAGCCGTGCACCCCTCGATGAGCAAACTAATATTCATGGTCCAAATGGGCTGTTTAGTGTGAATCGTACGACGAAGCAGATCATAGCATTACGGTACGTTCGGTATTAAAAGCTTGGCGATAGTAATGATCTCCAGTAATTGCCGGGCCGGAATTCGTATATATAGGCCGGAGCCTGTATATAATCGGAGCGATATGGAAACTCGGCAGCGCCCTAACAAGAAATATGGCAGCTTATATCCCTACTGCTATTGCTTTGTTTGACAAACCTACTGCAACTAACAGCTTATTACTATGACGATATGAATTCTGAACTATAATAACATAGCTGTTCAAGCCAAAATTTGAGCCTATATTCAAATGCTATTGCTGCTCAAAAATGAGTGCCTCCTTTGTAATGATTGGCACCTAGGCGAAGAATCCCCCCTTTATAGTTTTGAAGCGAATCACATAATTAATATCCATTCACTCTCTCTTTTCATTTTTTTTTCTCATTAGATATCCGGATCTGGCCGACTATATCAACCTTTCTGGCTGGGTGAACTTCCTCCAGTAGACCAAGGGCCGTATAACAACGTCAGATTGCTGTGGCGACATTTCAGGCCTTCAGTTCTAAAGCGAATGACCACATGTCTACGAGCAAGAGCCACAATGCTGGGCGAAGTCAACAGAGATGTGAGACACAGACTCTTGTAACGGCAATGCTATACATATATTTTATGGCAATTTGTGCGCATGGATATTCGTGGATATTCTCATGCCGAGCGTCTTCTATCAATATTGAAGGTAATAGAAAGTCAGCTGGCGTATTGGCGTTGACAGTAGTCCTAGTATCGAGGGCAGAAGAGCGCCCCGTAGAGAAGACCACAACTGATCCACGAATATCCCAATCAAGCTTATGGATTTTATCATTCTCCAAAATCTTTTTGCTCGCAGGGCAATACTGTAACCGCGCTCCTATTTGGCTTTACTGAATTCAGCAGTGTAACGCGAATTGCCGTTCAAACAGACATGAAATCAATGCGGCCTAGTCAGATGTGATGTCACTAGATTGTAGAATCTGAGTCCAGAGAGAAGATGTTGCATTTTTTCATAACAGACGTGATACTTGGTCTCCCGCAGGAGGAAGTGACTCTAGGTCTAACCTCGAGAAAGTGGTCAACAGCATTATAGTGTTTTTCCAACCTCCGTACTTGTGCGGGGTGAATGATTGTGGGCGCTAGAAGTCTGAAATAATAGAGATTTCTCTCTTCTAGCGGCAGCAGATGAGATTGCAGCGTCACGTCAACGTATTTTGAGCAAAGAAAACATTTGGTAGGTCAAGTAACGGTAGTTGGTGTCCTCAAAACGCTCGGCTGTAGCCTCATTCGAGTCGGTCGACTAGCTTCTATTCTGTGTAGCCTTTGGCTTGGTCAGTGAAATACCGACTTGAGACTGCATTTTGGTTGGAGAAGGTTCACTAAGGGGCATTCACAGGGATTTCTAAAAGAAAAACAGAAAAATGGGCGAGTTGGGATCAAGAAATTATATGGGAAGGAGAGCTAGTGTGGAAAACAGTAGCGACAGTAGGGTAAGAGTAACAATAGTAAAAGTAGTAGAAAAAATCGATCTATTACAGTAACTTGATGTAAGAGAGCAACTTGAACTGGCCAGAGAAATTGGATCTAGTTGGTCGCATGTGTAAAAAAGACTATCATTCGGACGATTCACTTTGACATACTGCCTGTGTCGAACAACATGATCGACCTTTAAACCCACAACCCCTAATTCAAGCATACTGTACTTAGATTGGTTGGATAACGCCATATGATCCACATCTCCCTAACGACTCGCACAACAGCTATTTTCCTAGTATCTCCAACTCATGGGTATACAGGCGAGCCAGTAGTATCAAAACTTGCTCAAACACGCTCAACATTCTCATAATTCAGATCTAGCCAACCACTGAAAAGTGGTGAGCATGAATTCGTCCGAAATGATCGTCTTGTTCAATGGCCATTTATGGAAAGCAGTTTGTGGAAAATGGCTTTATATTGGCTCGAGGAAATAAATGGACTCGCGAGCTTTGGTTTCGCCCTATGAAACAAGGGCAGTAGCAGCAATGAAGAAGAACTGACAGGCCTTCTTTGATGAATTTTTATTTTGCTCCTTCTTTTTCATTATTGTAGAGCCATAGTGTTTGGAAATGAACGTGTTCCCCTGACTGAACACAATATATTACGAGGGGATATTCGCCTACTCTTTCGAAAGGAAATAGAGAATGGACATGGACGCGGCGTGGCTCTCTGGGCCTATCCAGCTACATTCAAGTCGTACGTTTGAGTGCGATGAGCTCACAGCAGAGCAATGCGACTGGTATAAGCAGCGCTGGCATTTTTGGTACGAGATATTCTGGCGCCTTGTGAACAGCGCGGTCAACTGATGGATTTCCGCCAGGTATATCGCCGATTATGTTTTTGCACTGCCAACTGTAGCGTTTTTCATGTGCGCTATTGGTATTTTTATCATTGGTCATGTTGTATCGCAGGTTTTTGCATATCACAGATTCAGGGGGCCTCTGATATGGCAAAAACTAATAGCAAGTGTTCGATATCTATCGTATCGCGGCTTTCATGTAAAGTCATTACAGTGGAACTCGGCTCCGGTTGGTATTTTACTATTGGCACTTGCTGGTACCATCTTCTTTTTTTGTAAGCCGATAATTTATCTATTTCTTCATTAATCTTGACCTATAGTCGAACTGATGACCCGGCAGGTATGGACTTGATTCCACAGCCTTATTACTGGCCAAGTGAGATTTATGGCAATTCACCAGCACTGGCTACTAGATCTGGATGGATGGGTCTGGCATGTATGCCATTTATATTGTAAGTCGATTGAGCACGGGCGGCCTTTGCAAATGCTAATGAAGCAAAGTGCAACCGCGAGTAAGGCCAATTGGATTACATTGTTCACGGGAGTCTCTTACGAGAGACTACAAGTATTTCACAGATGGATATCCTATGCTTTCTTTATCCTCGCACTCTTACATACCTTTCCATTCATTGTGTACCACATCCGGTGGCATGACATGGAAAAGCATTTTGCTTCGAGCCTTGTATTCTATTGGACGGGCATCGTTGCACTCCTTTTTCAGGCGTGGCTTACCTTTGCGTCTCACAGTACAATCAGGTTAGCAGAAGTGAAGAGGCTATATATACGATTGGGGAGGCTAACATTAATCGCAGAAATCTTGGGTACGAGTTCTTCAAAATGACACATTTATTTGCTGTTGTCATATTCATGATGATGTTCTTTTGGCACTGCGGCTATACCCTCACCTCATGGTAAGGACAGTTAGTTACCCTTGTGTAAAATAAAGCTATTGACAAAGACGCAGGGACTATTTCATCGCCACTGCAGCTGTCTACTTCCCTTGTTATGTCTACCCATGGCTTCGGACTTGCTTCAAGTATGGCATCAACTCGAAGGCTCGGATGTTTGTGGAAGACAGTGGCTTCATTCGCATCACAATTCCTGCAAACTTCCACTGGAGACCAGGGCAGCATTGTTTCCTAAGGTTTACAAGCTTTGGCTTTTTGCATGCCCTCTCCGCTCATCCCTTTACCATCTGCTCCTCGCCTCTAGAGAAGCCAAACGAGCAGTGTGAGCTTACTTTTTACGTTCGACCTGAAAAAGGGTTTACTGCCAAATTATACCAATATGGTCTAGAAAAACCTGGTGGTTCAGTATCAGTTCTTGTCGACGGACCATACGGAGGCATCAATATGCAGAGATACCAAGACAGCGACCATCTTCTAGTCATTTCAGGTGGCTCAGGGGTTGGCTGGTGCTTGCCATTCATTGAACAATTCGCCAAACACCGCTTGCTATCGGCTGATGAAGAACAGGGCCAAGTCGTATGCTCTGATCGTAAAGAAGCCCTTGCGGCCAAACATTCGGGTAACCGCCGCAGCTTTAGGGCCAGCTCATTGCGTGTCATCCTGGCAACTCGAGATGCTAACTGCCGTACATGGTTCCTACGAGTTGTAAGCGAGCTGCTATCGAAGTACTCAGAAACTGGTTCATCATCCAATGCGGATATACAAGTTGAAATCTACCTGACCGAAGAGGCGATACACACAACAGACCTGGAGAGCAAACTTGCAAAGGATCCAACTCCAAAGGCATCTGTCTCATCAGCAAACAAGAGCGATTTTGGAGAAAAGAGACACCATATTGATGTACTTGAGAGAGAATTTGAGGGCCGGCCTCAACTACCCCAGATTGTCCAAGAGGCAGCTAGTGTCGCGCAAGCCGGCCAATCTCTCAGTGTGTTCGTTTGCGGTCCAAAAACGATGCAGAACGATGTACGAAATGCTGTCGCCAAGGAAAATTTGGAAATTGTTCAAGGTTCGAAAGGTAGTTCAGTGTATTTACACATGGAGCATTTTTCATGGGCATGAATGAGTAGATATGCCATTATGATATATAATGTTCGGTTTTCAAGAATAGTTTCTACAAAAGCTCCTAATACAAGAATATCTATCATGAAAAAAATTAAACGAAATATAGACTTGGAACTGTTACCATATCATATTACTTAATTTGGCAAGCAATATCCTTGTACGGCTGGCGATGTTGCATGGTTTCCACCCCTGGTATGTAAGCCTCAATACGCCCACAGAAGTTCAGCAATGAAGATGTCACGTTTTCAGGAGGCATTAAACAAAGAATTTCTATCAATTAATGGCAATATATTTATTTCATAATAAGTATTCCTTCATGCTACTATCCGATCTTGAGCAGCAGCAGCAAAGCAATATCGACGGTTTGGGCGGTTCTTATTAAGCGGCTGACCTATCAGATGACAAGAAGTTGAACCAAATCCTAGGCCTAGTACGAGCCTTGTTTAATCCTTGTTCATACAACGGGCGTGGTCAGACTTTATAAAGAAGCGGGTTCCTTGTTCCGAAGGAGAGAAAACGAGGGAGGTTAGACACAAATATAGTCATTATCGCTGCCATGAGGCCATATAACACTGCAACAGAAGAACAATCAGGCTCATTTATTGCCTTCGTTTGTCTCAGAAAGGGCTAACCATAACACAGCCCAATAAAATGGGTTTACAGTTATGTAATGTTGATAAAGTCTTATCAATATTATTGCTTCATTTGGTAATTTTTTTTATCCGCTGATATATCTATACATAACACCTGATGCTACTCCTGGTAGACATTTGGCCCATCATAACGGCCAATCAAGACATTTTTCTTTTTAATTTTTATCTATTTCTCTGTGACTCTCAGCCGTTCAAGCTGCCATATATATCAAGAAGCTGCTCAAATACATATCCGGGCAAGTGAACACCATTTTCTGTGACCAAATTTGAGATGAGCTCCGGGGGCTGTGATGCATACAATCATCAGTTACTGCAATATGAATTAATGTAGATCAAAGGGTGTAAAACTCACCGTGTAGTCAACAGCATCCTTGGGCTGCTTGCTTGATTCCGTAGCCGAGAAATCCAGCACCTCCTGCTGATAGCCAATGTCCCTCTGGTCCAGAGGAAACTTGCGCACAAACTTGTGTGTCTCGGCGGCGACGTAGAATGGAATCTTGGCCTGAGAGGCCAGCTTGGCAACCTGGAAAGTGCCAATGCGAGAAATGATACCACCGTTCTGGGTCACAGCCTCGGCGCCCACAAACACCATGTGAACCTGTCGCAACAGCCCCATGACATGTGCCACCGCCGCCTCTGGGATCTCCGCGACGGGGATTCCCTTGCTTCGCAGCTCCTTGACCACGCGATCGCTCTCCTCGGCGCGCACCTCGTCCCGCACGTAGACGACTCGGAACTTGCCCTCGCTGTTCTTTGCCGCCCGCTCCAGCAGCCCCGTCACTGATCTCGACGCTCCGTGTGTCAGCACGCATTTGCCCTCCCGGACGAACCTCCACCCCGCTTCCGCAATGCCATTCCTGGCTGCGATGGCCCTACTCGCAAACAGGCGTCCATTGCGCAACAGGTGCTGCCGTACGGCGTCGAAGCTGCCGTCCTGCTGCTTGAGCGACGAGACGAGATACTGGAGGAAGAGGTCGGTTCCCGCCTGGAGGGGCAGCGGGTTCTCGACAGAGGCCTTGAGGAGGTCGGAATGGGACTTTACGGTGTCGAGCGTCTCGTATACGGTGGTGGAGGGGACGGTGTTGAGGAGGGCGATGAGGGACTCGATGGCGGCGACGGGTTTTGTGAGGTCGGGATCGGAGGCGAGGAGGTCTCTGTACGTGGCGACGATGCTGTCGAGAGTTAGAATCGAGCCGTTGAAGGCCTAGCAGAAGCGGAGAGGGCGGCGTACTCGAAGGTGGAATCGTTGGGCTGCGTTCGCAACGGAAGCTCAGTCGGGATGGGCTGCGCGACGGCTAGAATGCGACGGTCAGTGTCAACTCGAGCATCATTGGCGTCGCATGCGCAGAGGCTTGGCATACCAGCGTCTGATTCTTTCGCCATTTTGTGAGGGTATGTGACGAGAGTATGTGGGATGGAGCTCTGCGAGAAATTAAGACACCGGGGAGCAGATGCTTATGTGTCGCAGTGAGGATGGGAGTTTGCGTATGGGTGTCTTTCCGAGAGAATGACTCAAAATATTTCAGAGACGAACTTTATCACAGATCGAAGCATCCAATCTGAAAAGTTCCAGCCACAAATGGCGGGGTAAGTTCCGCCGTTGCGCCACTCAGCCACTGTAGAACCCCTGTAGCTCGACCCCTCCAAGCCGCCATTTCAGGGTCAGTCTCCATAGCAGCTTCACTAAATCCTCGGCAGCGCCATTGCAGGTCGGGCTGATGGCGCCCAATAGAGGCCGAGATTGAGAGCGCATCTCCATGTTTTGGACGCAGCGGCACGGCAGCGACGCATCCAAGGCGGTGCTCCATAGAGGCCTGCCCGGCGCCTAGATCCCCCACCGCCAATCCCAAGTCCCGTCTGCATCACCACCAAAACACCACCACCGTCTTCCGCATCGCAAGCGCATCTTTGTTCGCTGCTCTTGTTGCTTCTGCCGTCCACAGCTTCGGAGCAGTCAATTGCATTCTCTCTCCCCCCCAAAATGGAGGCGCTCGACCCAACCACCGGCCAGCCCCTCCCCGGCGACGCCATCCAGCGCATCCTCTTCGTCGCCAACACCGTCCACGTCTACAACATTCCTCCTCTGACGTCCATGCGCGGCCATGCTGCCGCTTCCTGGACCGAGGACCCGGCCCGCCACATCTTCACTGCGCGCCTCCGCGTTGTTGAAACGTCCTTTGAGAACCCCGACGCCGCGTCCAGCGTCAAGATCGATCTCGTCCTCGAAGACCCTTCCACCGGCCAGCTCTTTGCCGCCTCGCCGTACAACGACCGCAGCGCCGTCGAGCCGGTCGTCGACAGCAGTCGATTCTTTGCTGTGACAGTCAAAGATCCGCAGGGGCGAAAGGCAGTGCTGGGCATTGGCTTTGAAGAGCGCTCCGACGCATTCGACCTGGCCGTGTCGCTGCAGGAGGCGAGACGAAGCCTTGGATGGGAGGCTGAACAGAGCCACAGCTCAACAGAAGCAAAGGTCAAGACGGAGACAAAAGACTACAGCTTGAAAGAGGGCGAGACCATCACAGTAAACCTCGGCGGCACCAAGTTCGGCAGAAGGCGGCCACAGCCAACAGAGGAATCTACCTCTTCCAGCTCAGCAGATCTGCAGTCGTTTGCTCTTCCACCTCCACCAGCTGCGGCGCCGGGAGCTTCGTTTTCCCTCCCGCCACCACCAAAAACCTCAGACGTCAAAGAGAAGAGAAAGTCGTTAAAGAATTTGGGATTTGATGACGGGCAGTTTGGAGAATTTGCGTAAAAAGAGAAGGAAAAGGAAGCCAGAAACAATGAGATTAAATGACACTGTGCAATTGCATAGAAATAAACTACTACAACATACATAGACAGCCTTTCCAGAATTAATTGCTAATATCCACCCAGTTGATTTGTTGGTACAAGTCCCTTGCATTCATTTATACCATTACTATATCATTCCCCTAATGCACGGCAAATGTGATATGTGATATGCCCAATTAGACAAAACACCAAATAGACAAATGCATGGATTCCGCTCAGCTCGTTTGTATTCATTTTCCTCATTCATGTGTCTTTTTTTTTTTTTTTTTTTTTGTCTCTCTTTCTCTCTTTCTCTTTTTAAGAATTGTTTTTGTAGCTTGTTTATGTTTTTGATTCTTTCCCCTAGATTCAAGCGCTTGACCAAACGAAGCTGAGAGTCGGAAGACTCATACGCTTCTCCTCAAGACACGACGATAGCCTTTCCCTCACGTGGGACGGACGCAGCTGTGAAGTCTCTGTCGCCTTGTCGCAATTTTTGTATGTGTACTCCAGGCCATGGTTGCATAAATCTTTGCCCTCGGTATCAGTCTCTGGCCACAATTCGGTTTCCTTTTCGCTATTACTGGAAATACCATCGACAGCATCTTCGCCCCCTTCTTGTACCTCAACTACTGTGTCAAGCGCCCTGGGCTTGGCCATTTCGGATGGACAGGGCTGAGTACGTGCCGGTAAAGTCACAGATTGAATTTCAGACGGAACGAATTCCTTTGAAGTTGCGTCGAACAATGTCGTCCGTGGCGTGGACGATAGTGCTGATGAGTAAAACATTCTCCGCTGCTGTACCTGGTCCCAAGTGTCTCTCCCCAGTTGCTCCATCTGCAATTCGCCTAGCCTTATAATGATTGCTTTTTCTTGGCGAGCTGCCTCAGCCAATTTTACTTTGATGAAACTCATTTGTTTGCGAAGCTTCCGTCTCTGTTTTCCGATGTGCTCCTTAGCATGCAGCTCTTCTTCTATTAAAGAATATTGGTGTATTAATTCGATCGCTGTGAGTGAGTGCATCTGGAGGGAAGCCGTGAGATATGCTCGTTCAGAATAAATCTCTTCATAGGATCGAGGCTGGAACATGAGATTCCAAGCCGGCGTCGTATGCTTTAAGTTGCGCTTGCTTCTGCAGCGAGGGCTACTTCTGGTGTCCTTTTTAGCATCAGGGGAGCTCCCTCTTGAAGAGGGTGCTGTTGACACATTTGAACGGCAGTCGAATGAGTATGCATGTTGAGATGATGGAGATGACGATGCTGGAGAGACATCTCGAGGAAGTCCTCGAACCGATTTCCCAGAAGTGGTAATTGTTTCCATAGCCATTAACTGATAGTTGAGAGACGTAGCTTTGTTACAGCGATACATCGTCCGAAGGGTGACTGCAGAATATGCCCAGTTTATGAGTCCTAAGCCTGAGCAGAAAAGCAATGTCTACCAGGCCAAAGAACCAAGCAGCTGACCGTATTAGCCGTCGCTTGGAAACTATTGTTCTGACGAGAGTTCAGCCAAAAGCCGGCGCAATGGCCTCGGATCCTGGGCCTAGGCTTGCTTGCTTGTTTTGAGACCATGTTTAATGCCGCTACCGCCGCCACCAACATGCGCCTTGACTATTTGAATTGGTTTTCTCCGACCAGGCTGGCAATGCCAACCAACATGGCATTATGGTGGCGTTTTCTGGGCCGTGCTCTCATCGCTTCCCTCCTTCGAATAAGACTCAAGACAAGATCGGAATCGATACATACATACTGCTATTTTCGACTAAAACAGAACCTAAAATCGCAGATAACGATCCTCACCAATCCCTGCGCACCATTGGTTCGGTGAGTGTAAATTAGACTCAAAAAAGGATGGGATGAAAGCATTGACGATACAGCTTTCATGCTCGTAGCCTAACTAGGCACCGAGTGCGGTATAATTAGAGATCCAGACGTGTATGTACATTATGTACAGTACATGGCTTTTGCTATCAGATGGCAAACCCATCATGCTTTGGAGGGTCGCAAAACCGCCACAGACCAGCTCCCATAGCGGCTTCGCGCACGAATGAGATTTCTTCACTTGTGACTGATCGATTGATATCGCTATACCGAACTTCCTCGTGTGTGTCTTCTGACAGATTTGAACCCCTCTCCTCTCCTTCAGCTGGGAGTGCTCTTCTTCGCTTTCTCCTCTTTCCAACATGTGCGTCGGGGTGATACTGCTCCATGATATTGACGAAACAATCGGTTGATACCTCAGACGCCAGAAATTTCATGATTTCCGCGCCTTCAGCTTCTTTTCCTGGCATGACCAAGTGTCTGACCAGCAAACCCACTTTAGCAATGCCATCTCCGGTGAAACACAAATCGCCGACTTGCTCATGCATAGCTTTGATGCTCTCCTTGGCGGTCTCTACGTAGTCATCTGCCTTGAGCAGCCTCTTGGACGTGCTCGGCTTCCAAACTTTAAAATCTGCTAGATAGATGTCGACTAGCCCATCCATCAACTCCAGAGATGCTAGCGAGTCGTAGCTTGAGGTGTTATAGATGATGGGAACTCTCAGCCCCAGCTCAGCCGCATTCAGGATGCTTAACGCTACCTGTGGTACGACGTGCTCCGGCGTGACGATATTGATGTTGTGGACATTGCCCACCTCCTGGAGCTTGAGATACCACTGGCCCAGCTCCTCTGGGGTAAGGTCCATTCCATTACGCTGGTGCGAGATGTCGTAGTTCTGGCAGAAAATGCACCGCATGTTGCACCCGCTCATGAATACTGCGCCGCTGCCATTGTGCCCCTGGATGCATGGTTCTGGCGCTTTGTTAGCAGCTTTTACATTTGACACGTGGTTAGAGTGTTATTTGGCACTCTTCTTAGCGGCCACTTTCACTTTCGGGGTTTCAAAAGAAGGTAGACGCCTACGGACCTTCGCCAAAATGCGGCGCTATGACGTTGACCTTTGCTTTCTCGCCAATAAGGCACATTCCAGTGGTTTCGTAGCGATTGACGCCGCATAGTCTGGGGCAAAGATTGCAGTTGCGGAGGTGGGCATAGGCCAGCGAGCGCTTTTTGGCGGCGTCCCGGGACGAGAGTCTAAGATATCGTGGCGTGTAGTCGTCTAGCAGAAACGGCGGGGCGAGATGAAGTCGTCGCTTGTTTGTCCACGTCCACCGGGGCTTCAATGGGCCGCGCTGCAGAAGACAATGCCTTGTGAATGGAGCGGCCATGGTGCTGGAAGAGGTGAGACGATGCATGGGGAAGCAAACAGGGCCCTTGCAGGAGGGCTGCAGGGCGGTCCCAGATTCGTCTCAACCGGGAGGCATTTGGGCATTCGGATGCCGCTATTCGTAGACACAAGTTGGTGGCATCCAGTGGCACCAGCGTTGGATGTGGTGGATTCTGTCTTAGTTGAGAATGGCGGGGTTATTAGATTCTGGAAACCTTCGAACTACTGACTCCCTGTGGCGGGGCTGATTCAACTGATAACGGGGCACCTGTTTATCAGCCACAGCCACTACGCTCGCTACAGTGAAAGGCGGAATTAGTGCCCACATCTAAACTTTAAAGCGGCCAACAGGCAGTATGTAACATGTTCCTCAATGTACCTCTAAAATAACCTTACACAAGGGACAAAGAGCCGATTCTTACTCATCCCATCTATACACTTACAAGGCGCATAACGATAGCTTAGGCTGCATACTTGGGGAAAACCCCGTTCGAGAGTGCATTATTCTAGCTACAATACTATGTCTATGTTTTCTTCTTTAAAACAGCAACCAAATGATCCGCACATCCCAGATGCTCCTCTCCAGTAGAGTACTTCTCGTACATCAAGTCCGCCCACGCCTGAATAACCTGCGGCTCAGACTTGGATAACGCAGCATCAAGACTACCGCCCAGGATGCCTTCCTGCGATCGCAATTCCATGAGCTCCAGCGTGTCAGCGAAGTTGTCGGCAAAAAATGATTTGATGTCGCCCACGCGCGTGTGAAAACTGTGGACGTTCCCGATCCCAGGCTTGGATTTCTCGTATCGACCGTCCTGAAGCTGCGACAAGTCAGTAGAGGTCAGTATGGTGAACTCAACAGCAGTGATGAAAATGGACGGGGCATACATATTTGGCATAGAATTCCTTCTCTGCAATAAGTCTCCCCGGCTCTCTCATTGCAACATCCCTCAGATGCGCAGCAATGCTTACGAAAGCTACAAAAAGTACGCCATTGGGCTTCGCCAGCTGCGCAGCATTGGCGACAGCTTTTACTCGCTCCGACTCTTCTACTAAGTGATACAAAGGTCCCAAAAGCAGTACACCATCGTAGATACCATGTTGTAGAATAGTCGGATTCAGCGCGTTTCCAACTGAAAGGCTCTGAAGAAGATTTCCCTCCCCAGCAGCCTTACGCCTATCTTGTTCGACTTGAGCGAGTTGGATGAGCCCAGGACTCAGGTCGACAAGATCGACCAAATGTCCCTGATCCGCGAGGGCAAACGCGTATTTACCGGGACCACCACCAACGTCGGCAATCCGCTGGGGTGCAAGAGGAAGGGCCTTGCTGATTGTGCGGAGAGTCACGAGGAGCTCTACGGGGTGAGTGTCGAGGCGTGAGAGCTCACCAGCGCCGAGAATGTTGTAGAGGTTGGCGATGTCTGTGGGGGAGGTTGGCATTATGAGAGCTGCTGTTGGCGGAAGAGATGAGGGCCAGGGGAGGTGTTATGGAATATTGCACATAGACGGAGACAATTCAAATTAAATAATTCATCTATTATATGCCTCAAATCGAGAAATGCTACAGAGAGGGACTGTCCTCATACAGAGACTGCAGCCAAGAACATGAGGCATATTCCAGCCACTGGCTGAACCTTTCAGCTTCCCAAAAGGGTAATGCACCGATCTCTGACCCATGATTTACACGAAAGACGGATGGGCAAGATGCACATTGCATCCAGGTGCCGAGGTTCTAGTACACACTATTAATAAGAAATCTTTCACTTAAGAGTAGCCAAGAAAATCTCTATATCTAGTAGGTGATTGAAGAGAAGAGAGGGAGGGGCTTATGAGGGCAGCAGCGCGGCCTCTGGCGGTAGGAATCAGGATACAGCAAGCAGGTCTTGCTGCCAGTTACTCCCCGCTGTTGGGTTAGCGGCACTAGTCCCTGGCTGCACAATGGACTAGCAGGGTCCCAGCAATCAACTTTAAGGGTGACACTAATTCCTCTGTTCACTGAACACCTCCATAGGTATTCTCTATCAATAACGACGCTACAACCGCAAATGTACATGGACAGACTATTACCTCCTTCACACCATACACAAACCAACAACAATCGCATTAGAGACTCCAGAGGCGCACGGTCAAACTCCCGCCACATGTCTCGCGTCTGTAATTCCGAGAGATTGCCGCAGCACCGCCAAGTCACTGTCTCCAGTCTTCAGTCTTCAGCCTCCAGGAGTTGGTGATACTCTTGTGGGAGCGCCTCTCTCAGCTCGGCCATCTGGCGCTTCATGGCGGCCATCTCAGCTATTATTTCAGCCCTCGTTCCATCCTCCGATGTGCCCTCATAGAATTTGACTTCGTGTCTTGTCCTGCACAAATCGGCCAAAAGCGTGGCCATCTGCTCCTCCATCTCCATCTTGTCTCTCATTAGTGCACGATTGGCATCCTCCAACCCCTTCATCCGTTCGATCTGAGCATTGGCACGCTGCTCTATATCAGAGGTTCGCTCTGGCCACGATGGCGTCACCACTGATACCACTGTTGGTCGACTCTCCATCTTGCGCGTCTGTGCCGTGGCGGGATGCTGCTCGATCGCTGGCAACACGAAGATGGTGGACCTGTCTCCATGGTCCTTGAGGCGGACAAATCGTGTCATGAGATCGACGGGAACCAAGCCACGGGAATACCAATCGCCTCCTCGATCCTTCATCCACATGCGCTCGCCACTCACTCCAGACTCCCACCATATCTGCTCCTTCTCCTGGATCTTCGATTCCGCTTTATCCATCAAGCGATGCACTAGGTCAAAGACGTCGTCGCCGGAGTTGGCGAGGACAAAGCGGTCTTGGGGATAGGCCAGTTCGCGGCCTTTGGATCGTCCATCGGGGCCAAAGCGTCCAAGCATCTGCATGGGTACCACGGCCTCGCCGTTAAGGAGGTCGAGGGCGTTTGCATAGTTGATCTCGAGCTCGTGCATACGCGCAATCAAGTGCTGTTGATGAAGCAGCCATTGTCCCAGTACGGTGTTTCGAACGCACTGCATTTGCTCGCTGTCCTCTTCACTCCCTGATGGGAGCAGCGAAAGAAGGCCTCCTGTTGCGCTGTATTCGTGATCCAGGATTTCGAGACAAGCGTTTGCATGCATTACCAGATTATGATGGCTGCTGTATGGTCGGCGCGTGCTTTCGCCCTCTTCCCAGGGCCCGAAATCTCGTGCGATTTTAAGGGGACAGTGGCATTCGATTCCCGTCTCCTCATTTTCACCTTCAATCTGGTTTGCTAGAGCCCATAAAGGCAAATGGTGACTTTCATCATCGTTTGTATAGGGTTTATCAAGATCTTTCAGCCAGTCAAGTGCCTCATTCTTCTCAAAAACTGGTTGTCGTTTTTCCCCTCCGTCAACGATCCCAAATGTGTTGCTAACACATAGCTTCCTGATGAGATTCGTAAGAGCCTGGGCATGCTGCTTCAAAGCCAACAACGTCGGTGGTCGTCCTGAGGAGAGATACGAGCAATTGACGTTTGCTAGACGCTGTAAATCTGCATCAGTCAATATACCAAATTCTGTGTCAGTCCATGAGCATGCCCACGCCGTCGAGTACTCTGTCGCCGGTATAGAGTAAGGCGCGCCGTCTGTCTGGCTGTTTACCGAATTCCGCTCCGAGGTCAAGTTGCTTCTGAAATCGGACATGGTGTTCACAGATTTTACGTGCTCCGCTAAGTATTTTGGGGTATAAAATACAGAATGAAAGCCTTCGAGATGAGACCAAACAATTAATCATGGATGACAGTCTTGATTGGCTTTTAGGCGAATCGCTGCCTTTTGTTTCGTTCTGAGCTCCTTATCCAAAGGAATGGTTGGCTTAGGTGGCAAGTTTACATGTTGCCTGTGAGCAGTGTCAAAGAGCATGGCTGACTACGTTACGTCTTCGGTATGAGATATTATTAGATTCATTAACAACAAAGGCTGGATTTTGCGCCTCAACCTGGCCAGACATCTCTTTGTTTCTCTTGTATTCCAATAAGCGGCTCAGGTGCCTCGGCTCCGCAAAGACCAGTTCCCAGTAGTGGAAGGAATCAAGCTCAATTATCTAAATAATTCTGTTCTTCTGATGAACCCTTTACTACCATCTAACTATATAATAATCTGAAGGGATTACGCGGTACTGTTTGCAGCGATAAACGAAGTACACACATCTGGCCAAGTTTCATTGCCTCTGGATTAGACATCGCTTGGCTTTTGGCTCTGTAAAGAAAAATACCTTCGGCACCATGTCCATGTCGCTCATGCCCTCCAGAGATGACACCTTGGCTTCCGGAAACGTCAGGAAAAAGCGCGCAGCTCCATATCGCAGCTCCATCCGTGCCAGATGAAGTCCAATGCAAACTATAACAGGGTCAGCAAAAACAACGAAAGACAACATCAAGAGACAAAGAAACGTACTCCGTGAGCCTCTGCCAAAAGGCATGAACGAGTCTTTCATTTCCTTTGTTGGCATATCCCATCGCGAAGGATCAAAGACATCCGGATTGGGAAATACATCGGGGCTGCGATGCATGCTGTATGCCTGAGCGCAAACTGTGGTGCCGCCAGGAAGCCAGTAGCCAGCGATATTGTCACCACTCTTAGGCACCCGTCGAGGCAGCGCAGACTGGATGCCAGAGTACAGACGCAGTGTTTCGTCAATCACTGCGTTCAAGTAGCTCATATCACGGAGGTCTGAAATGCTAAAGTCGGAAGGGAGCGTTCGAAGCTCTGCCAGAAGGGCAGCCTTGACTTTGGGATCGCGACAGACGGACCATACCAGATAAGTGAAGCTGACTGCTGTAGAATCACTGCCAGCAACAATATATGCCGATGCGTTGCCTCTTAATTCGACCGGGCTTAGGCCTTCTTCTTTGCCTTGGCCTTGGAAAACTTTGGTAAAGAGTGTCCATTTAACGCTGGTAGGATCAGAGTCCAAGAGATTCCTGTAGCGAGCGATAGATTCGTCTGCATAACGACTCATGTTCTTCGTGCCTCGAAGGGGACGTCTGAAATAAGGGATGGGCACATATTTTGCCAGTGCAATGAGTGTGGGAAAAGCAGAGCGAACGGCACCAAGGTAACCCAGTTCTGCTAGGTCTTTAGTATAGCCGGTGTGTTCACCGATTTCCAGCGTTCGGAACGAATCCCCAAAGGAAAGCTCTCCAATGATATCTGTCGTCATAAACAGGAACCACTTCATCACATCTGCAGCTCCTCTGTTTTCCATCTCTTCTCCAACTCTTTTTATCATTAGGTCAATCGTGTTCTGGACCTGGGGTGCTACGGCTGCCAGTGAAGTTTCAGACATTGAGCCCGAGAGAAGCCTTCGTAGTCGTCGGTGCAGCTCGGTGCGGCTGGTGTTGAAAACATTCTCGCTTGAGACTGTGAGATCTTGGTACCAGGAAGACTTGCGGAAGGTCTCTCTAGCATTGTAGATTTTCTTGACAGCTTCGATGTCGGTTACAGAAACTTCATTGGGAGCGAGACGAACGACAGGGCCTGTCATGTTGGTTTATATTAATAACTATCACCACCATGAACAAATTCTTAGAAGAATCAAATACGCACCATATTTTTGATGCAAGCCATGTTGGTAACTCGCTCGATTGCCTTTCAGCCAGTGATACTTGATCACAACTGAAGTCCATTTGGTGTACCAAGGCCCAGGGATTTTGGATAATGGGTCTCGAAGGGCATAAAAGATCAACTTGTACGAGTGTTAGCAAAGGTCAAACAGCCCATGCACAAGACAATGGAAACTCACAAAAGCTAGTCCCGCCACTGTAATAACCCCAACGATACAAATGCGAGCCAGAACAACATTCAGTAAATCATCCATTGTGGTAAAATGCAGATGGTTCTTATTTCATAGATTGACGCTTGGAAAAGTGAGAGCAAGAGGTATCTTTATATAACTCAAGGCAGTTTGCCCCGAGGAGTGTATCAGCACTGCGTTTTGACAATCATCTCCCAAATCCCAACGGCATCCATCATCTGAAAGATGGTGTCTCAGGCTCGGTGGCCCTTCTTTTGGGACATCCTTGTAGGGTAACATTCACGACTTTCGGCCGGAGACTGGCGATGAAGAAGAGCGAGAGGTGTCGGCACTTGTGACTACGGAGAATTCCTTCATGTGACGTATAAGCAGCCCCTATTTTGGCAAAAATCTTCGCATATCGCTACTAATAGATTCGGAACTAAGTAGAACCATATGCGTGATGTAGCTACGAGCCTAAAGCTGGTTTCAATTGTTTGGCAGCTGATTGTGGCGTTTAAGATCCTATGGAGGGATTCTATAGAAAGAGGCATATTGAGTTTATATCTGAGAGCAACAAAAAATGTCTATGCGACTACATACGTAGAAAGCACAAATTACATTTCCATAATTGTATCTAATTCATTTGTGTTACCATCACGCAATTATAGGATAGTCTTCTTGTATGGGTATGGTATCTCAGAAGCAATTCACTGGCGAGTATCTGCCAAGTCTGTCTATATCGGGTAGCAGCAGCTTTTGCGGGGTGGCTACTCTGATCACTCCACTTTGTTTCTCCCGCTGGAACTCCTGTGTCAACATCTTCTTAGAGCTACAGAATAGCTCTACGTATAGCCAAGTCCAAGTGCCGCCTGCACTACTTAAAAATCTCGGGAATGAGTGTTTGCGGCGCGAATGCCGAGAAATATACGAAGCCAAGTAGAGTGTTCGGTTGGAGAATCGCTGTAAACTCATGTCGCTGATTTGACGCTAGGCCTGCTGACGACATTAACGAATTTGACGAGATTCGCGGTGCGAACGCCCGCAAATCCTCAGTTTTATTATTTATATAGCCGCGGAATTCGGCAAGAGAGGTATATTTAAACGTCCCGAGGGAATAAAGCTCAGAATTCCCGAGGTAGAAGTCTAAAGGCGGAATAATGCAGTCGGTGTAAATCGAACAGTGAATGAGATTGATGAAACGCTGGACCATGATACTTGTAGCCGGAGTAGGCCGCATCATACGACTGCATATCATGCGTACTTGCAGCTAATGTGGGAAAGATGGTGATGCTATATGCGCCCATATAATGCTGAGCGACGTAGCGAGATAAGATGTCGAACAGGTTACTTTACAGGTATTTGCTTAGAACGGAGTTACTAAGCTGCTTCCATTCCTAATATAATTAACAGAATCAAGTGCACAACATTGGGTTGAACAGGACCAGAATTTATTTGCTTATACTAGAAGCCGTTCGTATTTCTTCTACAGCTAATTATCATCTTGCCATTTGTGTATCTCGCGATGGCAGTTTATCATGCGCTGTGGTATCGATGTAGACCTAGGAAGGCAAGGGGAGGACAAAAGAATGGGGACTGAAAAATGAAAGCATAAATAAAAAGAAATATGAACATAAAAATATAAAATTTTCCCATTCTTTGAAGCGTTAGGAGCAGCAAAAGTTGTAGAAGTAGTAGTAGTGGCAGCAATCATGGATATAGAAGAAGTAGGTAGTAAAATTGTAGTAGTAAAAACTGCATTTATCCATTGGAATAATTTACAGTATTATAACAGTGTGAGTAGCAATAAAGTTGTGTATATGCACCATCTTGTTCCATATTTCTTTCGTTTACCGTCTGCTAGGTATAATGAGGTAGCTTCCAGCTGCTCCTATCGCATCGTATGTGCTTCCAAAATTCCCTTCTTATGGAGGTCTTCTATCGCTTTCGATAATTTTGCGCGAGCTTCGCATTTTAGGCAAGTACCCTGAAAATTCTGAGCACTGCTGGTTCCGCTGGCTTAAACATTACCAGCTGAGAAACGTATTTCGAAAGGTACATGCCATTCAGAGAACACCTGCTCGCCTCACTCTCAGGTGCAGCCGTGCATGTTGGAAATAACTCACCGCCCTTCATTGAATGTGCCTATTTAAACATCTTGACTCGAAACTCCAGCTTGAGCTTTTCTTCTTTCCTCTCCATCCAATTTTTCCTCACCTTTCCCTTGATTTCCCTTACTCTTCTACATCAGATCCAGAGGTCTCTGCAATTAAACATATGCAGCTTCACAACTCTCTAATCACTTTCTTTTGCTTCTAGCAGTGACTCAGTTTCCTTCTTGAGCCGCAAACTCGACCTGATTTACTGTACCTTCTTCAATATATTCACTTTACACTGCTTGATAAAAGAGCTAGGCTAACCTTGACTCAGGTATCGCTTAAAATGGCGTCAGATATGGAATTGATCCTGCCGCCCCCTCAACAGCTTCTCTCGCCTTGCCAATCGCCCAAGCCTATTGACGGTAGCTCAGAGAATGATCTAAGCCATAGCCAAGCTGGCAAACCTGAACAGCGTAGCGATCCCAATCCTGTCAGCGAAGACAACGATCCTCCAGTCTCTTTACTTCACATCCAAGAGATGCTCAGAAAGGAGACATCTCTCGTCGTGAAAGATAATCAGAATGCCATGGAAGATGGCCAAGTCGCGGAAGATGATATGGACGAGGCACACAATCAACAGGACAGTCATACAATAAACGATAATCACCCCGTGGAGAATAGCCATGCAATGGAAGGTGACCTTACCATGGAGTGTCAAATGCTACACGCACCTGAAGCGGACACTCTCCCGTCAATAGATAATATCGTTGACCAAGCATTGGCTGATCTTCAATCATGGGAACCAGAAGAGTTTGAAGGGGACGGTATAGATGTTGCTGAAGAAGATAAAGGCTCTTGTTACGAAGATGACGGGAGTGCCTCATCTGATAATGATCACGAACACGAAGCTCCACAGCCAAACCACGGCTCAGCTGCAGAGAAAACGAACAACAAAAAACCCCGACGGAAAATGGCATCAACAGCACGGGAGTATGTTGCTCGACTTCACGAGAAAGAAGATGAAGAAATTGCCCGAAGGATGAAGCAAGAAGATGAAGGAAAAATATCAGGTGCGAAACGCTCACGCAAGCGCAAGCACGTTGGAAGCGATATGGGGCCTTCCAAAACTCTGAAGACGGCAGATGGTAATATCCTCCTCGTATCAGACGGCTGCTCTTTATCCTCCAAAGATGACTCGCTTCTTCCTGCAGAGTCTATCACGGCCAGGACTCATGCAGAGCAAATGGCTCAAATCATAGCTAGCATACCCCAAAACTGTGATACTAGACGCAAGACAACGCAAAAACAAGATCTTATTGAGGCTAAAAGTATCTTTGGCTATAAAAAGGTTGAAGCTCAAGATGGCGGCTGGAAGTTGAAAGGTATGCAGACACCAATGCACAACCATCAAATCACTGCCGCGGCCTGGATGGTTAAGAGAGAGTTGGCTCGGATGGAGCCGTTCGGCGGAATTTTAGCCGATGCCATGGGAATGGGAAAGACAATCATGAGCCTCGCTTGTATAATTGGGAACCAAGCAGATGATGAGCATACCGCTAAATTTTGCAAAGCAACGCTTGTAGTTGTGCCGAACAAAGCCATCGCTCTACAATGGGAAGCGGAGGCACGTGTAAGTATATTGAAGCAAGCGCGCAAATGAAAATTAAGCTGATTGAATATACAGAGACACTGGAGTGATCCATTCAACTGTAGGGTTTTTATTTACGACCGCCAACGAGAAGATTTGCAGCAGCTATGCACACAAAGTCTTATTGTGTGAGTGTCGTTTACATCGGATGTCATGGTCATAATGTCTAACGTTTAACAGGCTTGCTACATATAAAGAGTTACTAATGCAGTATCCGGAAAACTCTGTTTTTCAAGAACTTGCCGCCAAGTATGGCACTGACAACATCTCTTTTCACCGAGAGCTAGACAAGATCACGGGCCCGCTATTTCGCATCAACTGGTACAGAATAATTCTAGATGAAGCTCATGCCATTAAAAACTCTGAAAGCCGCAGTATGTTTCAATTCGCCGTGATTAAATTGGAGTTACTAATTCGGGTCTTTTTTTCTTCTCACCATCAGCATCTAAAGCCTGCTGTGCACTTGTGGGAAAGTACCGATGGGCCTTAACTGGTACACCTCTATCCAACAACTCTGAAGGTATGTGCAACAATCCGAATTCCTTTGAAGAGGCCCCGTTTCTGATAAAAGCAGAAATGTATCCCTACATGAAGTTCACACAATGCGATTGGACAACAACCCGCCGGGAGTTTTTAAAAACGTTCTTTCTTGGTGTAAGATAGAGAGCTGCATGATACTTAAAGAGAATAGAACTGACTGCCGCAGGGTGAGCCAAACGCTGAATTTGAGGCATTGACTAGCCTCATCATGTATCGAAGGTGAGCCTTCTACACTGACATGACGTCTCTTATGCGCGATAGCTAATGACCGTCCAGGACAATAGATGATTCTTTTTTAGGAAGGCAAATCATTAGCCTCCCCGAGCGGAAAGAAACTGACCTTTGGGTTCCCATCTCAGTAGAAGAAGAGTGTGTCGTCAAGTGAGTTGAAAATCTAAAGTCTTTTATCGCTCGCCTTTCCTTTTCGGCTGTATAAACAATTTCGGGTGCTCATACTATGTTCTTAGAGCCGTGAGCGATCATTACAAGAAAATGAAACTGCGGTGCGAATTGGGTATACTCGGACTGAGAGATTTGAAGGATATAGACGACGTGGAAGGTGTCGATGGCACTGAAGAGCAACAGAGCAACAAAAACCACCGCCACAAATCTGCAACTAAAGTGCGATCACGACATCAGCAAGAGTACTTATTGGGGCGTACAAGTCAAGTGAGACAGCGTCAATCAACATCTCACGTGTTTTGCATTGAGCCACTTCTCCGCCAGAGTTTCTCTGTGGAACAGCTGGCCGAATTACGACGCAGCTTGGAAGACATCGGCAATAAGGGAACCATTTTAGAGCAAATGCAGCTCGGTATGAAAGCAGATGATGAAATCTCAAAATATCAAAACGGGCTAAAGACACTACAAGAGAGAGAGGAAACGTTCTTTGGTAAGTGTTTCGACATGGGACCGCTCTTGGATATCTTGGGAGAGGAGTGCAGTGTGAGAGATGTTACCTGCCTCCTTTGTAATACAGCGAAGCCGCCGGTAGAGCCTGTGTTCTCAGATATAGTAAGTTAGAATGAAAAGCTAAAGTGCGCGGACTTCAAGCTAACAACAGAATGAGTGTGGCCATGTTTTCTGCTCAAAATGCATGCTCACGGCCCTCAAGCATGAGGCCCGTGGAAACAAAGGAACAGTTGTGAGTGCTTTAACTTGCCTTGTCTTCATAATAAATGGTAACTAATGAGATATTTTAGGATTGTCCTCACCAAAGCTGTACAAAGAAGCTCGCCTTTGGACCAGATATAATGACTATACAAAAAATAATGGAACAGGCTGAAGATAAAAGTAGCGGCTACCGCGAGCCTGCAAAAGACAGTTGGAATGTCCCTGTACATCATGATGACAGTCGAAATGGCTTCTTCATGGCCAGTACATTCGGTGGTAATATGCCGATACTTCCAAGCACAAAGCTTACAGCGGCCATGGCAGTTGTTCTTACATGGATGGATGAAGCACCTGATGACAAAATTCTCAGTAAGTTTAGATACTTCGAAGTTGTCGCCGCATTATGAGTACTGATCCGTCCTTCTCCCCCCCCCCATCATAGTTTTCACCCAGTTTAGAGGTACAGCAAAGATGCTGGGGCTTATGCTTCAGACTATGGATATCGGATTTGTGTACTTTTACGGAGGTCTCACACCGCCGCAGAAGGCCAGAGCCTTGGATACGATTAAAACTCGAGACGATATAAAAGTGATGGTGAGCTTAGTTCAGTATTATCCACGCGATCTGCTGCGATTTGGAGCAATATTTCTAACCAGAATTGCTTTTTGTGTAGGTTTCTACTCTTAAGAGCGGAGGCCAATCGCTGAACCTCACCGTTGCTAACCGAGTGATTATCATCGATCCGTGGTGGAACAAGACGGCCGAGCAGCAGGCTTTCGGACGAGTTGTCAGAATCGGCCAAGAGAAAGTAACCCATCTTGTCAACATCAAAACTAAGGAGCCCATCGATCGCCACATCTATACACTCCAAAAGATGAAAGCTAAAAATGTGGACCGTACTCTACAGGATGACGGCTATACGCCTCGCCCTGTGAGCGAGGTTGAGCTTCAAAGAGCTTTTTTACGCAGAAAGAACGAAAAGGAGAAGAATATGGCTGCTAAGGCCCAGCAAGTCGCGGTGAAGAATGTGAAACAGAAGAATGTTTGAGACGTGCTTAACCATGAGAGTTATCGGTGCTTTTCGATTTATTTCACTTTTTCTTTTCTGAGAATTGGGATAACTGCCGGCATCGTATTTACGATACATCGGGAAATGGGATGGATGAGGCGACATATATGGCGCTATTTTGGTGGTATTTATTTACCTCGCTATTTGATAACCCGGGCCTGGATATAGGCATTTGGAGACTTGGGATATTGCGGTTATTTTCGTTTCTACTGTCTCGTTGCAGACTATTGGGGTGATTTTTTACACGCTGGATAGCTAAATTTGCTTGGTCGGTTACTAAGAGAATCTCTTCTATCAATATTGCTTTACGTTGTTACTTTTATTCAAGATTGCTTTATTTCTTAATAATAGCATTATGCATTTGCACGCCAATTTTTACTTTATTGATTGTTGTTTCTAGTAAGCGACACCGTTTATAGGCGTCTCAGGATATCCTCAACAACCTCATCAGTGGTGGCCTTTCCACCCAAGTCAGGGCTCAGCAGCTTGCCCTCCTCCAAGTTGGCATCAACAGCAGCGTAAATCTTGGCAGCAGCCTCGGGCTCCTCAAGAAACTCGAGCATCAGGGCAGCGCTTCGCAGGGTGGCAATGGGGTTGGCAATGTTCTTGCCCTGGATGTCAGGAGCGCTGCCGTGGCAAGGCTCACCAATGGCGAAGCCCTCGCCGACGTTGGCGCTGGGAACGAGGCCGAGACTGCCAACAAGGGCGGCAGCGCCGTCGGAGAGGATATCGCCGTACAGGTTGGGGGCAACGATGACGTCGTAGTCTTCGGGCTGGCGGAACAGCTTGTAGACCATGGAGTCGACGATTTGCTCCTCAATGGCGACGGAGGCGTACTTGGGGTCGGACAGGGCCTGCTTGGAGGCGGTGCGGAACAGGCCGTCGGTCTGCGAAAGGACGTTGGACTTGTGGGTGATTGTGACGAGGGGCTTGCTGTGGATGCTGGGGGTGGACTCGCGGATCTTCTGGCGGCGCAGCGCAATGTCGCCGGCCATGGCGGCAATGCGGAACGAGGCCTTCTCGGAGATGCGCTTGATGGCCTCGGCGACCTTGCCGTCGGGGGTGTCGCGCGTCGTCTCCTGCTTGACGTACAGGTCCTCGGTGTTCTCGCGCACAATGACCATGTCGATGGGCTTCTTGGCCGTCATGACGGTCTTGACGGGGCGCACGTTGGCGTAGAGGTCGAGGCGCTTGCGCAGGGCGACAATGGGCGACGAGTAGCCCTTGACGGCGTGGGTGGGCGAGCTGACGGCGCCGAAGAGGGCGCCCTGGCACTCGTTGCGCAGCACATCGACGGTGGCCTCGGGCAGCGCCGAGCCCGTCTGCTCAAAGGCCTCGAAGCCGGCCTTGAGGTCGACAAAGTCGAACTTGAGCTTGAGCGAGGCGGGGAGGGCCTCGAGGATGCGGCGGCCGGCGGGGATGACTTCCTTGCCGATGCCGTCACCGGGGATGAGGCCTGCGATGGATGAGGTTAGTTGGATTGTGTGATGGAGAAATTGATGGTGTTTTTTGGATGAGGGGGCAGCAAAGGAGCATGTACCGATTCGGAGAGTGCGAATTGACATGGCGGGCGCAGTCAATTGGGTGTTTCTCGCCTTTGTTTGGCTGGCTTCGAAGACGAGAAGAAGAAGACGAGACTTTTTTTTTTTCCTGCGATTTTGACTATCGCGATCCGAAGATCGGCGGGTTTATCCGGCAGCTACGCAGCTCCATGGTGGGGCATGGAGGGGCAGGTTGGGTGATGCAATTGAGCTTGGAAGCTGCGCCAATCCGCCGTGAATAATGTGCAGCTCGATGGTCGAGCCAGAGTTGAATGCATTGAGCTGGGTGGAAGACTCTAAATTATTCTCTGTAGTCGATATTCCTCCAGCATCCTCTCAGCATCGGTACGTGATGCGCGTCCTGCTGGCTACGTGAATTAGACGCGCCGCTGGTTATGACGTAGTGACTCATACAGAATAAATATCCTTAGTCGACTCATACACAACTGGGCATTTCCTATACCCACTTCTGGCCACATGGAAAAATCATCTATTCTTTATAGACTGCGCAAATATGCAATAACCAATTGCTAGTTATCCTCATAGTTATTTTCCAATCTATAACTGAAGCTATGCTTGTCAATGGCATCATATTATCGCCAACCAAGCTCTGGATAGCCCCACTCCTTAACTCAGCAACAGTTATAAACTCGTTCAACTCATATGACCACGATTATAATAGAGAATTCAAAAGCATGCATCAAGTTCACCACACAGCTGGCATATCCTCGCCTCTCATCTCGCACCACCATCTTGCCTGCTGATACATCTCTCCGTCAGCCCCTTCCGTCAACATCCACCACTTTTTCAGAAACCATGGCCGTACTTCCCAGCTTCGAATGTCCCACGGGGCTCCCGAATGACCAGTCCCGGCTCCAGCGCTGGATCCCCAACATATAACCCCATCGCTCTGTAAATCGTGGCAGAGCTCCGGCATATTGATGATGGGGGGCTGAGCGTGAATCAGTGCTATTAAACGTTCGCGGAAAACTCGAAATGGGAGAGTGTCTATATACGGGTGATGGCGATGTGTGAGTTGATTTTGAGTGGGTTTCAAATGCTCTTTAATGTTGTCAAGCGCGGGCTGTTGGGTGGCATGTTCTACTGCGTTTGATGTGCTTCTGCCGGTATAAAAACAAGACTCTGTATCATGTGAAAGAATATCGGATGCCGTTATGCCAAGCATGGAAGCGTTGTGTAAAACGGCTGCCACAAACGACATTTGTGTGACGCGAATTGTATTAGTGTGGAGGTCAGGGAGCTGCACTAATGTTCCATTAGCTCGATAACATGTGATAGAGTCTACAAACCAGCAGCTATAGACTTACGATATGCACGCTCTTGTAATGAGTTTTCAGTCACTCTCATGCCCCCTGGTGTGCCGCATGACTTGCCCTCCAGCGACTGAAGGCCCAGCCTTAGGACATCTCTCAAAGTTACCCTGTGTTTCCGAACATCCCTAAGCAAACCTCTACTCAGGGTAACATCATCCTGCAAGAGAAACTGCGCAAGTAAGCTATCCGCGTCGCTGTCATTATGAGTTTCACCGTTTGGCGCGCTGTCACTGCGTGTTCGCACATGATTTTGCTGCAAATGGGATGAATTAAGGCTGCTCTCCGGACCAATAACCTCCGGTCCCGGAAGAGATGACAGTCTATTTCTTGAAGCTGAAAACAAGTCGTCTTGAAATGATTTGCTAGAATTTAGAGTATTATCCACCTGCAAGTTACTGCTCGGTACGTATTCGTCGTATATTGGGATAGATCCACTTGCTGGACCATTTGAAGGAGCTGCATTGAGGCTTGGGTCGCAGCTTACAAGATCATTTATGCCAATTTCAGGGGTTGGAAGGTTATGGTGTTGTAATAAATCCGGTATCCCCATGATTGGCGAATCCATGCCAAGCATGCCAGCTACATCTTGACCAAGAGTGGACGATGGAGTGGAGAAGGTTACTTCATCTTGAGAAGTAGCCGTTTGGGATTTAGCATACAACTCTAGAGCCTGCAGTCTTCTTTTTTGCTTTTCTCCTGCAAGTTTCAACTTATCAGCGGAATTGTTTCTGCTTATACCACGCGATCAAAACAAGTCGGTATACTAACGATAAGTCTTTTGTGCTGCGCGATTCTGAATACGCCTTTTTTCGGATGTCTTTAATTTTTGTGGTATCGTCCTTTGTGATTTTGAGGCTTTGTGCTGCTGCTCCAGACCTGCCTCATTGTCATTCTGATCACGCTGCTGCTCTTCAGCTGTCCACTCAGCATTTTTCGTTATAGTACCAGCGTCCTCCATGATCGAAGATATGCAGATGTCGTAATCAACATATAACATGCCAAGAAGAAACCTGCGTGGGGATTTGATGATGGCAGCTATTCCTTCGTGCGAAACCAAGTGAATAGTAGACCAAATGGCGCTCTGTAGAAGTTGATGTGGTGAGCAGGTCGTTCTGAAAGAGTGATGAGGTGAGCATCCGTTCTATAGAGGATCCACTTTTCGATCAAATAAGCAAAGGTGACTGAGCTGTTAATAGAAAGTTAATCCTACTCTAATTGAGATGGCGCCAATCTAGGCTAAAGACGAAAAGTCGGTGATGAATCAAAAGCACACACTGTCGAAGGAACACAAGCCAAAAGAAAGTGTTTCAAAAGATATGATGAAATTGAACACTTTTGAGGATGTAAAACAAATAGGAATTAAATCGATAAGAAATTTGAAACTCAATTCATAGGGGAGTTATAACCAGAAGATTGGCAGACTAGTTACACCCGCCACAACTTTGTTTAAAACTCCGCATACAAAAGTCAGCGGAGTTTGGATCGTTCATCTATCTCCGCGAATGACCGTGATCCACTACCCAAATATGCCCATCTCTAGTTTGACAGGGCACCGTGAGCCGCACGGGAAACAAGGAAGAGAGCCCAGTGCCGGATTTTAATTTGCGGCATATTACTCTGAATGGAAATAAGATTCGGATCTATTTGATGTATGCCGATAGCAACAGGGGTCACAGCAATCCTATTCAAGTTGGTAATCGTCGTGTAAGTGGCTGGACCTCAATTCAACAATTGTTTCACGTATTTGAAGTAGATCTGGGAGATATAGCCAAATTATATATTGGCTCCTCTGTATAGAGTAGATGAATAGTACAAACACTACTATCCTCTTTTTTAATTTCTATTTGCAGGCAATGTTTAAAGGGCAGGGGTGTCAGCAAATAAATGACCAGACATCCTATGATAATTGTTAGCACAAGATAAACACAAAGAAGGCATAGTCTAAGACTCACTCGTCCGAGTATCGACCCCCAATGACTTCTGTCTCATTGATTGCTTTGCGAATCTCCGCCTCTTCATCCTTGGTAACCGTGACGTTGGCAGCTCCTAGGTTCTCATCCAAGTATTTGATCTTCTTGGTACTACCAATTGTTAGCCCATTTGTTCCATGTATGGACTGATTGATTGACAAGGAGATGGAGAATATACTCACCCAGGGATGGGAAAGATGTCATCTCCTTGCGCGAGCAGCCACGCTAAAGTCAGCTGTCCAGATGTGATACCCTTGCTCGCGGCAATAATGCTAAGCTTTTCCACCAATGCCAGGTTCTTCGGGAAATTTTCCTTCGAGAAACGCGGAAGATACTTTCGGAAATCGTCATCGGCAAAGTCGTCAGGCGATTTGATCTCCCCTGTTAGCATGCCTCGCCCCAGCGGGCTGTAGGCCACAACAGCAATACCGAGCTCTCTTGCTGTGCTAAGAAGACCGACTTGAGGGTTTTCAATGTCTACCGAAAAGGGGCTATATTCAACTTGAATGGCAGTGATTGGATGGACGGCATGGGCACGTCGAAGTGTTTCTGCGGATACCTCGCAGAGCCCGAGATGTCGGATTTTGCCTTCTCTGTGGCACATTTCATCTGTCAGTCAAACGTACTAGTAAGCACTGGCCGCATAAGTAGGCTTACTCTTTTAATTTTGCCAGTGCACCAATTGTCAACTCAACGGGAGTTTCTTTGTCAAGGCGATGAAGATAGAACAGATCAATGTGGGATACGCCCAAGAGCTGGAGCGACTTGTCGCAAGCTTCTCGCACATACTCCGGATCTGAACGTATAGTGAAATTTCCAGAGGCATTGAATACACCGCCGCACTTGGTAGCGAGGAAGATGTCATCCCGTTTGCCCGTACGCTTGAACCATTTGCCAATCAACTCCTCGTTGTCACCGTAGACATCCGCAGTATCCCAAAAGGTGCTTCCAAGTTCGTAGGCTCGATCTAGAACTTTGAAACGGTCTTCGTCAGAACCGCCAAATCCATAGGACGCACTTAGACCCATGGCTCCAAAGCCCAAGGTAGAGACAAGAGGGCCGTTACGGCCGAGAGCCTTAGTTGGGAGTTTTGACGTAGCCATCTTGCGTGACGTGAAGATTGAGATTTCAAAATGGATTGCTTGGGAAGAAATGATTCGAAGTTGGAACGATGTCTTTAGATTTATAGTAATGGCTTGTTGCTTCGGAATTTGACTGGAGACGTAATTGAGAGGCTCTTCAAAGCGTGTACGCGCATGGTTCCTCCTACCCCAATATTGCTTAGTTGATCGTAAATGGGTGCTCCTTTGCTTTGGTGATAGACTTTTATGAAATTAATTAACACCTCAAAAAGCTCTATGAAGCGATATAACCAGATGACTAAAGTGAATCTTGAAAGCACGTTGGCGTTCGATGCGGAGAAGCGCCTCTTTCTGCTCACATCATCGACCCACATGCTTTCTATACCCAGATGATTCAAGCTTTCCTACGTGTATGATGAAGCGATAGATTTTATTCTCTATTATCTCTCTCTCTCTTTTTTTCATGAAAAATTCGTAAAGGATTACAGTTACGCGATTCCAACTTTTCTCCAAGCCTCATCCTCGAAACTTACTGGATCGACGCCGGCTTACGTTTTCGGAACGGGCATCATTTGGCCCTCGTCTAGTGGGTATCTGGATCACTTACTACAGAGCGCATCGAATTTGAGACAGCTTAAGTATTTCTGTATAATGCAGAGACAGTGTCCTAATCGTCTGGGAGGGGCTGGAATTACAGAAGAATAAGAAAAATATTTTATTGGGGAGTACTAATAATACATTTGTACGGAACAGAGATTGTCTATGGATAGTGTACAAGGACGCCGATCGCTAAATGCTAGATGCTTGACAAAGGAAAATCGTTATTTATACAACGGAGAGCTTTCCTGCCTCCGTCACTGCACCTTCTCATCCACCTCCCAAAGCCCAGATATAGAATCTTTCATCTCTTGAGCCATTCTCTCCTCAGCTTCTTTGAGCTCCGCCTCAAAGCCTTTACCCCATCCCATATACTGCCTCCAACGGCTAATGTAGAAGACGGCATCAAGCACAAGCATGGACCATTGTGAGCTCAGAGCCTGCCGAAACGTCACTTGGCTGTCATCACGCAGGTTCTGCATTGCTGAACGACCAATCATACCGAGTCGATTGACCGGGGAGTCGTAAAAGCGGTTACTGCCTTGAACAAGAGCCAAATTCCGTTCCAAGAATAGGAGCTCGCGGGGATATAGCCCAGCCTCACCGAAGAAGCCAGAGGCTTCGCTCAGCAATCGCTCGTCGCGCTCTGCGGGTGTCTCGCCGACCGGATCAGGCTTTTTCTCGCGAGACATGAATGCATCCGCCCAGGCATCAGACGTCTTCATTCCCCAAGCAGCCGATACCTCGTCTAGTCCCTTTTGGTCACCCATTAGGAGACATTTCCAAAATTGGGCATACTGTCGCCGCAAGTTATCTGTGAGGGACACATAGAGGCCATGATCTATCAGTACGATTTGTGGCTTGCCTGTCGGAAGGCGTCGTACAAATATATTGCCGGGATGAGGGTCGCAATGTACAAAACCCCATTTGAACATTTGAGATGAGAAGAGATCAATGACCGTGGTCATGATATCTGCCTCTCTAAGGCCCATCGCTGAATTTGCTTCATCGGACGCCTCATATTTGCCAGTAATGATATCTTTATCCCATAAATTGGCTCCGTGGATCCACTCAGATGTCAACACGCGTTTGGATGTAAGCTCAGCGTAGACTTTGGGGATATATACACGCGTGCTCAGGTTGGGGTCAGACTTGACAAGTTCCGCAGTACGTATCGTGTTTGCAGCTTCGTTTTGGAAATCGGTCTCCTGCATGATGCTATTCATTATATAGTCACCGAGACCTTGAATGGGTATATCTGTCGTTCTGCCGACTATATCGAGAAGAGATCTGTTGAGATATCCAGTCAGTGCACTGTGTAAGGCATTGCAAACCGAGACAGCGAAAACATGAAGTTACATACTTGAATGTCCACAGATCCCAGGATGCTTGTTGTGCCAATTTCCGTTTTTGCACTTTGACAGCAACTTCTCGTCCGTCTTGCAGCTTCGCGTAGTGGACTTGTGCTATAGATGCGGAGGCTCTGGGCTCTCTTTCAATACCATCGCCGAATACTTCAATCGCGCTGGCTCCAAACTCTTCTCTAATAACTGCTTGTACGTCGTTCCAGGGATCCTGAGCGGTATCGTCAAACATATCCTTGAATTCACGCTGGTACGCTTCTGGCAGAGCGGCGCTTTGTACGGCGATGGCTTGGCCAATCTTTAAAAACATGCCACCGTTGGTTTTGATCATGTCGCAAACTCTCTTAGCATTTCGATCGTGTAGCTCATCGATGGGCACACGGGCTCCCTTGGGATTCTTGCCTGTGTGCATTTTATAATCGAGGCCGACTTGGGCCAATGTCGCATATGCTCGCAAGCTGCGCGTAAGGATGCCTCCCATATAGTATTTATCTGCAACGATAACGCCGCCAGCCGTCGCTCCAGCAGTGATGCCCAAAGTAATTAGTAGTTTCCAATACCATTGGAGCTTTTGCGTTTGCTGTGGCTTTGATGTAATACTTTGTAATCGGACATGGCGAAGCGCAGGGAATAGACGCGAGGAAGCAACACACTTGGGCGAAAGACTAGGGCACGAATAAAGCGGAAGATGTGATGGCAGCCTTGTTGGTCTTAGTAGAGGCGAATATGATGAGGAGATGACTCTGGAAAAAATGCGCGAAGCCATTATATGGCGGATGAATTAACCTAAAATGAGTGAATGGATAGAAAAGGGGATATTGATACAAAAGAAAGTACGCTATATGATGCTGAGAGGTGGGAAAACAATACTGGAAAGCTGGCACCAATTTCTAGAGGAACTATGTGCTATTATTATATACATCCCTTCTTAATGATACCTTGGAGGCTTAGTTTTCATCCCTGTATCATCCACCAAGCTCGTAAACGGTAAAAGGACGGAAGTCGATAAACAATCCTGCGACCAACTTCGCACATGCCTATAGAAATGCAGACTGGCCAATCGGGTTCGGGCCTGAAGAATCCTAGAAGCTTTACACGGCTAGAACAAGCACCAATTCGACAGGCGGGGCGACTTACAATCTACGGCTGTTTGTGGAAACTTGGAGAATCGTGGAAACTTGGAGAAGTCCGAATCTAGATTGAGTCACCCGACGTCTACCTAATCATGACTCATGCAAACGAAAGCAGCAAGGCTGCTTCGCGTATATCAATCTCAATTTAGTTAAATTCTTGCATTAGGAGCGCTAATGCATAGCTAATTGAAATATCATACTCCCTATAGAATCTTTTCGTTTCATCTAGATCAACAGCGCAAACATGCTCCAAGTGAGCTAGCTAGCTAGTCTCACGCGTGATGGACTTCGCGCTCGCTAAGTGCAGCAGGAACAGTAGCCCAGCAATGGAATGACTTATCCATGGTATTATTACAATCGTATGCGTTACGAGCCCGGAAAGAGTTTTTAACTGCCTAAATATAACGTATATGAACCTGGTGAACAAATAGACCAGGCACCAATATTACATTATAGATTGTCAACAAGCAACAGGATTTTTCAATTTAGCCCGTAACGCAAAAATTTCCAATTCAAGAGCACCAATTGAATTCTGTCTCCCTAAATATACTCGACGCAATAGGATCCGAGTCTTACAGCAGGGTCAACTTTACTCTGACCAGCGGTAGGGCCGATTCTTGTAATCCTCGGCTCGCCATTTGGGGTGAGATCACTGGAATAAAATTCATCAGTAAGCTTTTTTTAAACGTACAAATTATTACTCACGTCCAAGCATAGAGTATAACATTAGAAGTCCATATGGTTATACCCTGAATGTTACTAAAATAAAGAAAATCACAAGGTTAGCTACATACGCTCAGACGCAGAAGTTTTACTTACGGTTGGCCTTTAAGTGTATAATTTATACCAATTTGAGGCTCTTCATTGCGATCTTTTCCTCCTTTAACATTCCACTTGACCTAAATTTTCGTTAATATGAAGTCGGGAACAATAATGTTCAATTCTCAGCGTCAGGTAAAGTGGTAGCATACCCTGGCAGTATTTTGCGGAGCGGCGTCTCTTTCAAAATCAAGTTGCTCATCGAGGACAGGCGCTTCAACAAGTTCGGTTGCCATCTTGAGTATGTCTTTGAAGAATGGTTGCAGTTTAGAATATAGCTATGATTTGTTTATCTGGTGGATGAGCATATAGAATACCAAGTTGATGAGAGGCAAACATGGTATTTATGTGTTTTCTATCAGTAATATTCGCCATTTCTTTTTTACCATATTAGCAAGACTCCCATGCCTATTTCTCTCTATCAATATCGCCTTTGCAATATTACATGATAACAGTGTCTTCCTACTGCATATCAATTAATGCAAGGGTACATCATCTCCGAGTTGGCAAAAGGGAATGCCAAAAACTGGCAATTCCAGGACAGGTTCAGCTGCGAAGTATCAAGCCACAATCACACATAAATCGAGACATTCTCCACTATATCATACAAACCCAATCATTCTATTTCTAAGCAACATTTCGCAAAAAAGCAAAACAGCATAATGTCCAATCGCACCCTCTTTGTGATCTCGGTGAGTATGCAAGCTATATGTCATATGATGGAAAGCGAGCCGTGCTTCAATCCAACCCCGCCTCCCGCCCTGGAACTGGTTCGAGCATAACAAAAGGGTATGCTTACATGGGAGAATTTTAACTAGATATGTAAACCACAAGTCAGAAATTTGATGAGTTTCAGACGATTGGGCTTGGCTCTCCTGTTAATGCTCAAGATATCAGGAATCTGCTTAATAAACATTGCAACCAGTAACGAATTATGAGAGTATAGAAAGCGTCAAAGGATTTGAGCATTGGAATATTTTCACTGATTCCACTATCCCTGTCTTGGAAATTGATCAAATTATGAAGATGGATTGCCATATCCGATGTGTAGAGCTGACTATTTAGTTTTGTTACACTTATGCTCCTAATGCAAGGGATAATGGTCTATTCCCAGCGGCAGAAGACATACAGGAGATTAATTTGCTGACATGTACCTGGCTCAACGACTACCCCAATCCGCAACAAAAACACATGTGTAGTTTCTATTGGACGCAGATTATTTCTCATGGAATTGCAATTTCATGGATCATCCAACAGATTACTCGCAATTTGGTTATTGGGTACAACAAAGCTGCGTATCATTGCTCTAATATGTCCTGGAATATGCGGCGGCGCTGTAAGGGGGGGGCAAATGCATATACACTTCGGACACTGCATATATATATGCTGCTAATACGAAAGGCCATGCATCGTATGATGTCTGTTTAAAATTCCATCCAACTGTGCCTACCAGCAAACTGTACTTGTATATTCTGTCTGAGTCGCATATTAGACTTGTCTCGGCAAAGCGCAGCATCCGGCTAGTATATCCGTCAAAGCACAGCATCCTATTATAGCCTATACTCTGTACATTGTGGCCACGCGATGCATGTCATGCCAAAGTAGAGTATTCTACAACCTCATAGTCTTATGCACTAAGAAAGCATTCCATCATGATCGATGATAACACAAACTTGGCAGAGCACATCGTAGGAGTAAGGCATTTCTCAGCTTTTGCCGTCCAACATTTGGTTGGTTAGAAAGCTAATTTCCCTGCCATTTGCCCAACGTGGTATATCACTTTTTGAAAGTCAATATCCGCGAGCTGCAGCGTATAACCAACGAACAGGTTAACCATTAAAAATATCTCAGAGAAAATATAAAACACAGCTCAGGGATTTCGTCCCTTGCAAAGTTTCTCACTGCGGTGTGGCATGAAGAGTTTTGAATGTCAAGTGGGGTATTTGCAAGAAGAGCCAAAAGGTGACGGAAGCTTTTACAGCCCGCTATATGAGATCTCAGCCAGTGAGCATTACTTGTGATATCCTCAAAGTACGGTAGCTTTAGTTTTCATCTCGTAGGGATTAGATATTGATTCGCAGTACTACAGCAAAGAAGATGGAGTAAAGTGACGTTGATAGTTCAGTAAATTGAGGATCTAGCAGTGAGCCTGTCGTCTGTAAAACCTCATATTAAATTTAATCCTGTATGTGCTTTTTTTTTCCAGCCAACAACAACTGCACGGGCTATCCGCCGCGGGTAGCTACACAACCCACCCCGGTGATTCATGTACCTTGGGTTGCACATCTGTAAATCTACACAGGTAAGTAGATATAATGACTTGGCCATCTGAGATTCAGGCATCAGAAAGGCGTGGCAAATTCCATCTCCATTGACCACATGCCGCAATATTGCTTTGCCACACCGAGCCCGCATTGAAAGAAAGCCTTTGTGACCTTTTGGTTCTCTTTCAGCTTCATTTTATTTTTGACATCGGTGCGTCCTCTGTCGTTTTGCGCCATGGCGAACAACGACCATGAAAATAGAGGCTCTGGCGGTGTTCCTGGTAAATTTTACTTCCACTTTGGCCTTCATCGCACACTAACAGCAGTCTAGAAAATGGTCAAGGTTTTTCTGGGTATCAGTGGACTTATTTTTCTTCTCGACTCGTTTCTAGCATCTGTGAATTGGACCGCGCTACTAGAATACGCTGCTAAGAAACGGAAGGGAGTAAGTTGCAAACTGCTTCCTGATATCGGCCTTGGTTACAATCACATGGTTCGGATAGTCCAATTTTCAGATGGAAACCAATAGGTGGCACAACTACGACTGCCTCCTCTAGCAGAAGGTGATTTCCGCGAAGACGCTTTAGAGACAACGGAAATTCGCGAATTTAGCACAATTTGTCTCGTACGGGAGAGAACACACATACCCATCCCCGAAATCCATGCAATTGAGGAGCGAAGTGATTGCAAGGTGAAAGCTCCATTCATGTTAATGGACTGTTTGCAGGGCAATGTAGGAATGGATTTGGGCATGAGTGTGCCGCCAATGTGCAAGAAAGCCTTTTTACGTGGTTTAGCAAGGATCCATGTAAGACGGTGGTTTATGGTCTGGATACAGGTGATTAACTGATTGAATTCTCTCTCTTAGGTCCAAGTATCCACGATACTGCTACCCAAGATTAGAACAATTGTCTCTGTGAATGCGGATGGCACGTACCAGCAAGGCCCAATTCCGGGGCTGGGTGGCCCTTTTGACACAGCGACAGAGTTCTTCAAAACATGGTCAGATAAGACCAAATTTGGAATGCCGGATGAGCAATTACGGGAAGCATGCGGCTCATACGCTGCTGACATTATTCCTTCAGTCTCATCCTTTGCTAAATCCATTGGCAAACTAGCTGATACATTGTCTGCCCGCGACCATGGGCCATTTCCTCTTTGTCATGGAGATTTTGGTCATAAGAATTATCATTGTCGATGATAAATACCATACCCCAGGTGTAATTGACTGGGAAATGGCCTTCGTTGGACCATGGTAGATATTTGGAGACTTCCCTTTGACCCTGTCGATCGTTCCGCCTGCTATCGATGCTCCATGGAACTACAATAGAGACGGTTCTCCTAAGAGCGCCGACCTAATAGAACAGTTTGCCGATCAGAAAGGGTATGTGGAAGCTGTAAAGCAAGAGGAAAATAGTAATCGAGAAAATATCCATTATCTCTCTGAAGCTCTAGAGGATTCGAGAAGACAACAATTGGCGACCGCAATGAGGATGTATAAGAATGGAAAAGTTGGAACGTACTCCAAATTTATCGATGAGTTCATCTCTAACAGTTGACAATCCATCTCTTCATTAGCTGGAGATGGACTACTAGCAGCACCGTTTCCTACGTTGCGTGGCTAGGTTATTAATGGCCGATTCTACAGCTCAGGCTTAGGCCATGCTTAATAGATGTCATGAGAGATTTTATCTATCACGCGCTTTATATCTTGTATCTTGGGACCTTGTCGTAGAGTAAATGTTAATTCCATCGATAAAACATCTAGGACAAGACATTGTGAGAGTAAAAAAGAGATGCGTGTATCACTTTCTAGTATTCTATCGCCAATTCCCTGCGCTATTTGGTTGTCCAAATGTGATAGTTAGTAAAAAAAAATATACTAAAATATTTATGCAAGAAGACTGCTCTTAGATTCCCATGTTATTAACAGCGCAGTCAGTTCAGAAGGCTTATTCGGATTATAAGCTATGGGAAATGGCGGATTATACAATCACAAAGCGTTCCACTTATTGGCTTTTAATGCTGTATATGAGATTCAATCACCTGCGAAGCTCTAGCTAAGCAATAGCGCCAAATGCAAAGAGTTTAGCGCGGCTGATATGTGCGTTCCGTATATTCCTATGCTGGTCATTTCTCCAATCTCGGCTTTTTTACAAAGTGCTATGGCATATTGCGGCAGTGAATTATCTTTTGGGCTCCCGCCATACATCGGAGATTGCCGAAAGCGTCTTGAGCAAGGATGGCGATCCAACAAGCGGAGGAACGGTTTCGATGTAGAGCCAACAAAGTTCTATTCGACTAGCAACCAGCTTAGTCAAAATGTGACCAATATATGTACCACAGATCCTTAAGGATCACCCCTATGCATGTTGGTTGTTCAAAATGTTACGCCATACAAGCTCTAAAGCTAAATGGACCAAGTCATGTATTTGAATGAATCCAAGTATAAAGAATGTACGATGAGAAAACACGCTAACAAAAGTCCTCAGCAAACCCAGAATTACGAGGTCCTGAAACATTTTGACGGCGTAATACTAAGCTGCCGATGCTACCGCACACCACATCATCTCTAGCTCTTAGAACAAGTGTAAAACTTCCCAAAATGAGGAATAATGTTCGGTTTCAACTTCGATACATGGATTCAACAGCGAAATTGGCTGCCGCAAGGAACACAAGCCTCCTTCGATATGGTCATAATATTGCTATACGGGGCACAAAACGATTTGAGCCGACATTGCTATCAACCTTTTAATCTTTTATCTTAGATTTTGACTTTCTATATGACCGTGACTATCCTTTCCCTACTATAGCATATGGTATCCTATAGCTTGGGTCATTAAATTATGCAATAGTCTTCGTACTTCATATATTCTCGATTTTTAGTTTCTCTTGTCAATGAGAGGGTGGTAGCCAGCAGGAATAGCTTCCTCTCGTTTGTCGATGAGAGGGTGGTAGGCAGGAGGAATAATAGCCTCCTCTCGCTTGTCAATAAGGGGATGGTAAGGAGGAGGAATAATAGCCTCCTCTCGCTTGTCGATCAGAGGGTGGTAGGCAGGAGGAATAATAGCCTCCTCTCGCTTGTCAATCAGAGGGTGGTAGGCAGGAGGAATAATAGCCTCCTCTCGCTTGTCGATCAGAGGGTGGTAGGCAGGAGGAATAATGGCCTCCTCTCGCTTGTCAATAAGGGGATGGTAAGGAGGAGGAATAATAGCCTCCTCTCGCTTGTCGATCAGAGGGTG